>JAHZNI010000561.1:0-21880 GCA_027744415.1 Seira ritae
TCCTGCTGCTGAGCTTGAAACATGCTGGACAGATGCTATGCTGCAGGGTACACTGCACTCCGCACTGTACTAAAGGTCGGGTAGGTACATATTTACAAGCATAGTGCATTTTTACAAGTGCATCAGCAGCTGCTTTTAGTAAGTTTGTGTGTGCGCTTTATGTTCATTTCAATCTCAATGTTTGCATTCACTTTGATTTGACTCGCTTTGGCAATAAATATCGAGGAAAAAGAAGATCTTGTCAAAAGAAAGAGAGAGACTTCACATTTTTCACGCCTATTTCCTGTGGACTGTGGACAGTGGGTTATCTTCAATCTTTCTATCTTCCTAGTTTTTGACAATTAAAAAATGGATCATCTTGATTTGGACTCTGTGAATCATCCAGAGATGACTGGATCAGATAAGGAAAGGGAGGACGAAGACCCTGAGGATCATGATGAGAAACCCGTGATTGATTTTGACCATCATAACATTATGAGCATCAGTCATCCTTGTTTGATCTGCTGCAAACCTGTAGCGAACGACGATAATGAGTCCAATAGCCCGATTAAAAGTGAAGGGGGAAATAGTTACAACGGTGGTGGCAGTCTTTGTTTTAGCGAGTCGGATTTATTACACTGCATGCTGAAGTTACTGAATGTGAAGTTAAGTATGAATGCGATAAATCAAGATGGAGGAGGAGAGTCTGAAGAGGCTGTAAGCTTTTGCTGTGTGTGCAGGGAACAGATAGAAATGTTGAGCGAGACCAGGAGAAAATTAAGGGAGTTTGAAAGGGCTCTTCATCTTGGTGCTTTGAAGTTAAAGGAAATGATGAAGGCGGCAGAGGAGGACTTCCACAAGATGAAATTGTATGAAAAGAATGGGAAGTATCATTCTATTCGTAGCAGAATACTTGGAGTTCATGTCACTGGTAATAAGAGTTATATCAATTTTTATGATTCCTTTTAAAGTACTTGTTAATTATTTTTTATTTTGTTTTGAACGTAGGAAGGCGAAAGCGGATGAAGCTTGCAAAATGTAAAACTGAAGAAGACGAGATAAAATTAGAGGATTTAAACATGGACCACGGATCCATACGACGATCCTCGCGTAAAAGCAAATCAAGATCTCAATCTGAATTGCATTCGACGCCTACTGAAAAGGAATATGTGAAGCCTGACCTTGATCAGGTGGATGAAATTGCGAGATCTAATAATGATCAGCAGACCAGTGATAATTCACACGTTTTACCATTTTGTGATGCTGATGATCACGCGGAAGATCCTACTTCAGACACCGACGACGACGCGTCGTTCTCTCCTGGAAACGCGGAAGTCTCTGATTATGATGAAGATGGAACTGATATTTCTGAAACTGAATGGGAATCACCAGCAAGGAAACCGAAAACAATGAAGAAGTCTAAATCTGAAGCGAAAAGCAGAACAAAGCGGAAGAAATCGAATGGAGCCGAAAGAGAAATTGGGAAGCAAACAAAAGCGTTGTTTAATCAAAAGGAGAAAAATGACGGAAGGAAACGTCGTGGCTCTTACTATAAGGAAAAATTGAAAGAAGATCCGACTACCGGAAGTATTGTATACATTGAGATAAAGTTTGAAAAACTGGCTGCGGAGAAATATCGATGTACGCAGTGCCTTGAAGTCGTTACGAATCATAGTACGATAAAGAAGCATGTTGTTCGAGTCCATACCGGTACGACCAGTTTTTGCTTTCACCTGTAATTCTATAACTTCATTCATGTATTTTCGTATGAGCCGAATAATTAACATTTTTCTTTCGATTTAGATCGATACGTGTGCCATTTTTGCGGACAGCATAAGGCCAGCTCTAGTGACTTGAACAAGCACATCCGAGAAGTTCACGAGGGAAGGGCAAGGAAAGCTCCCGAGAAAACCATGGAATGTCCGATTTGTGGCAAACCCTTCGGTCACAAAACAGCCTTAAGCCAGTTCCAGTGACTTGAACAAGCACATCCGAGAAGTTCACGAGGGAAGGGCAAGGAAAGCTCCCGAGAAAACCATGGAATGTCCGATTTGTGGCAAACCCTTCGGTCACAAAACAGCCTTAGAATTTCACAAGATAACCCATTACAGCGAAGAAGACAAAAAGGAAGCCTTAGCGAGGGGTGAAAAAATTCCCGATTACAAGGATCGCGTTCGAATGCACCAGTGTGGAATATGTGGTGTGGTCTTCAATAACATAACATGGCTAAAGAAACATGAAAAGATTAAGCATCCCAAGACAGAAGAAGATCGTCACGAAGTTCAGAAAATATGTCCGGACTGTGGAAAGTCATTCAGTGAAGCTTACCTCAAATCCCATGTAGAGCGTTATCATTCGAATTTAGATGATTCTGTTATAAAACCATTCGTCTGTAGTTTCTGTGATAAGAGGTTTTATTCATCGGCGAGACTCGTGCAGCACAAGAGAACTCATACTGGGGAGCGTCCATTTACCTGTCATATTTGCAATAAGCACTTCATTACAAAGAATCGTTTGAAGTATCACAACATGCAGAATCATGAGAACAAAAAACCGTTTTCTTGTACTAACTGCACTGCTGCTTTCGTAACTAGTTATAAATTGCGTCGACATGTTGCCACTGTACATGAAGGAAAGAATCAGAAGGATTGGAATAGCAAGTCGAAAAAGGAAGTGACCAATGATGCAGATAACACTGACCAAGACAAAAGAAGAAGTAGTGATTCAAGCATGTCTACCAGTGGATCTCACGGGAGCCACAGTATTATGCCTTCTTCATTTTACTATTAAATTATATTTGCCATTCAATTTACAATTAAATGTTTTTCAAAAATTATGAATGATATCAATATTATCTAATTTATTTTGGGTTCGAGAGTTAAGATTTAGTGTAAATAACAGGAAAAAAATAATAAACTATGAAAATTTGTTTTTAAAGCGAAGTCGATTTTATAAAACCTATAGTTCATTTTTAACGCGAAATATTAATTTATTCTCATTTTTCATAGCCCGAAATTCTAAATTAAATTCCAAATTTTAGATTCAATTTTACGAATGAATGCAGGCAGACCAAACTAAACACGATTGCTATGCGTATGCAATGCATTGCTATATCCTCAACGAGAACAAAGCAAAAGACGAGAAAGGGTAGACGGGGGTAAACTATGCATAAAAACAAAGAGCAGCAACTTGTCATCTCCAATGCATGTAACTTATTTCTCAAGACTCCCCAAATCTAGGCTTTGTTTACGGTGGGAAGGAAACGACTGAAAGCGGTACATAAACAACACAATGAACTTGTCAAATGTAAAATGTGTGAAGATAGTGAAGAATGCAATGTGAAGTTAAATCGTTCACACAATGCAATAATGTATTCATTTTATATTTTGTAATACAGGTGCAATAAAAATAATTAAATCTAATTCATCAGTACCTTTATTAGTATGAATCCAACAGTTTTGATTTGTTTGAGTTTTGAGTAAGTTTCAACCCTGAAAATAACAGCGGCTTTTGGTCTGATTTTGTCAATTTTAAGTGTCTGTATTGTAAATTATGAAGTAGAAAGTTGAAGTAGAAAGAATAATAACTTTCAAAGAGATTTTTTATTGAAGGTGTAACCTCTAGCAAACTACTGTTTAGTTAATGCGTCATCATCATGATGAACAACACAGGAAGTTCTCAAGCTGGACATGTCACATCTCACAGTAGTGTTCACAATTGCTCAAATGTCTCCGTCAGATATCCTGGAGCTTCGACTCCCATCGCAGGTGGCTCGTCACCAGTGGACTCGGAACGCCTCAAATTAATGAATTCCTCCAAACAAGCGAGGAGAGATAAGATGAACTTACCGGTGGGACCATTAGCGGAAGCAATGGAGTTTCTCAGCTCAACGAAAGATTCCTCAGTGCTTTTAGGAAAGGGAAAAAATTTTAATGTTACAATGCGAGAAGGTGGAAAGAGCAACCAGAACCATCATGATGGCACATTATCATTTTCCCCGATATCAATCAACGAGAGTCGCAATCCCATCAAGCTTACTGTGCCAAGAAAGGTTCATCAGGGAACTTCGACTTCGAAGAGTACACGTGCCACTGGGAAGGGTATGGAATCTTTTCTTGAATCTTCTGTCATGTCCGTAAGGGGGAGGTCAGGGAAGAGTTCTAAGGTCTCATCCAAACCAAAGAGCAGTTTTTCCATATCCTGACTTGCTGGAGAACATGAATCCAATGGAGCCAGGAGAAATGCTCTATCGCAGTTTGAAGATTTTGGAACTGTGGAAACGGGCGACGAAGGAGCAGCAGCGCCTTCCCTTGGCTGGAGCTGCAGGTCGGGGTAAACGAAAGGAAAAGGAACAACCAGAGAGTAGTGAATCATATTTTGAGTTTACGCCGGTATAATATTTGATTTATAAATCTCATTACACAAATGCTTTTTACTTTTTAAATTAGTCTAATTTTTACACTCGTTGTTTTCAGGACATGTTTGCCTCCGTTAATACAGACGCCTTTGTGGAGGTCATGTATCTTGTGTTGAGCTGTTATGATCAGAAAGAAACTGACTCTCGATTTAGGGATTGTTGGCCTGTGTATGAGATGAAGATGATTAGCCCCTTCCGCCGGGTCTGTCTTGATTGGATGAAGCTTATAATTTCGGTAAGGACAGAGACAAACAAAGAATTATTAAAAATTTTATGCTAATTACCTTTTCCACTATCTCTGTTCTCATTCTGCTCTGTTTATATAATTTTCTTCTCTACTAATTTTCATTTATTTTATTTTTGGTTTTAGGAACATCCTGAATTTTTCAGGGATTTTAAGGTTGGAGCCATCTCCGGCTTATTAGTTAATCCTGGAGGGGATCGATTTATCTCCATGATGAATCAGTTATGCGGGCTGACTATGTTCAAAGTGGCTAGTACCTTAAAAGGTATATTTATAGCTAATAAGCACCTTAGTTTTAATTCGTAAACTTGAAAAATTGCGTCTAAACCCAATGGACTTAATGCGGTTGCTTGTTTTGCTGCAGGACTTGTGAAGGAGCCTGTTCTACATCCTCCTGCACCATCATCAGACCCCGAGATTACTAATCGTCAAACGCATTTGCTATCCTGTAAGGCTCATCGCCTCTTTGACGACGCCATAGAGACACATTGTGAAACTCTCGAACTAGAAGAAATGTTGGAGGAACGTTTGAGGTAAGCTCATTCTGAGAACATGAATGCTCTTCATTCAGCGTCAAATAGGCTGGCTGTAATTGTACTCATTTCTGATCTATTCCGAATTATATTCAATGCACTTTGTAGCTCTCTGGATAGAATCTCAGCATTGTTTTTGGAGGAGGATGACGATGGTTCAGACCTTGATGAATTTATATACCAAAATCCAGAGATTTTCGCAGACGACTTGATGGAGCTCAGCGAGGGTTCTCCGGAGAGGGATGCCGTGTATACCTTGTCATCTGATGGGACTGTAAAATTCGAAAATCCCATTCTAAACCGTATGCATCTTCAGAATTTTGTAGTTTATATTTTGAAGTTATTTGCTATTGAATTGGATTGCAGTTGAATAGATAAGTAGAGTATTTTTTATTTCTAGGATTGGAGAGTATTTTAAAAGCACGTGTCGACGAGATCTATACACCTGTCTCACTTGTAGAAAATGTTATCCAGGATTATGAAAAGATTTGGCACATTCTTGACATGGATAGATCTACTTTTCCTGTACTAGACTTGTACAAAATTGATTCGGAATGGGTAATTAAAATAAAACAAAAGTCAAAGTGTTGTCTTGATGATGTCCGATAAGATACAATAATAGTATTTTTTACTCAACTTCAGGTGAAAGATGAGCAAGGTGTTCCCTCACTCCACCAGCTAATCGCCAACATCACCAAGTCTGTTCATGAAATAGTTAATAACGGATTCTTAAACCGGGACACTCCATCTGCTTGTTTGTCAGAATTTAACTCACTCCGTCTACGAATCGACTTTCTCGATGTCTTGGAAGAAAAAGTTAAACAACAGGGCCACAGATGTCAATTTACAGCTCGTGCAATTGACTCGGCAAAGGCATTAAAGCATCGTTTTGAAGGATTTGACTGGAGTTTCTTATCTGGTGTTCAGGAGGAACAGTTCTCCAGTTGTTTCGACATGTCACCTATGCGAGTCTATGACATGAGTCGCAGAACTGGCCGTACACCTCACATGAATGACTTCCTCAATGCGTCCGTATCCATAAATCGTTTTGATCCGAGTCTAAGGCAACACCGAAGAAATGGAAGCCTAGCCAACCAAGTTCCTGGTTCTAGTTTAAAATCAAGTTTTCGTAAGTCGACCGACTGCGCGTCCACACCACGTTCAAGCAATGTAATTGCGACAGCATCACCCTCTCATTCTCCCCTTCCAAGTTTTAACCTTGGAAGGTCCCATAGACATCTCTCTGCCAGTGAAAACATCTCATCGCCTCTATCTAGTCAGCTCACTCGTAGAAATACATCCCTCCTCTTTGATTCCTCAGATGTATGGGACAACTCGTCAAAATCAACGAGCATGAGAAAATCTGTTTCTTTTCTGGATACCATCGTTGATGTGAGTCCAACTGAAGAGGATTCATCCTCCACAACCATAAATAATCACGCAACGGAACCTCACTCCGCTCCAAGTACCCCATCAGCAGCAGCACTTACTCCAGATACCCAGAGTTTATCTCCCAACTCCTCGCTCGATGACTCTCTGGTCGAAGCTTCCGTGAAGGAGAGAGTGAGACGACTTCTTGAATCTGCAACACTTCCGGATCCGTTAAACGAATCTGAGAAAACTGCCGAATCGGAAGAACATGAGCGTAACAGTGAAGATGCTTCAAAAGATCAGGATCAGTCACAAGAAGAAAATGTGGAAGATGAAGATGAACTATCAAAGCTATTATCTTCATTCGAAAATATCTCATACACACAGGACTGGGCTGGTATGAAGGGTATTATGGAAACGAGTCATATTGAATTGGCTCTTAATAGCGATAGCGATGATTAGCAAATTAGCATTTTATTGCGTCAACGAAAAATTTGCACATCGTTGTCCAACAATCTAGAACCTTACATATATATTCCTCCATGTATAAATAGTACAATATGATGTGATGTAAACTGTAAAGTAACGAATACGCTTCTGTAGTAGTATAAAGTAATACAACAATCTGCATTAGTACTCAATGCACAATGTACTGCATTATATAAGAACAAGAACGCTTATAATAACAAAGTTCGTACCACCGTTGTTTGTTCGATAAATCTTAGAATCAATTTTGTTGTGGAATGTTGAGCTAGCTACAAACATGAAATGCTTATGGCTTCTGTTATGTCTAATTAGCTTTAGTGTTTTGAGTGGTAATTAAATATTTTGTGTTATTACATTATCAAATCGAAATTGTACAGTTGAAAATTGAGCTACATATTATCATATTTAGCATAGCTGTTTCTATGCATGCTGCAATGTATATACGATATGAGTTCTGCCTGAATTTCATATATATTAATTTCATAATGTACTTTAATATTTCACTTCTTTATTGTCAGTTTGAAAGTTGGCCATAGTACGAATAATAATATGTACCTCGGCAATCACTTTGTTAAAAACAAACAATATTGCATATTATAATGTATTTCTTTTCAATTGAGAAAGCAAAATCGCAAAAATGGTTTTGATATTGACTATGCGACTCGACTATTGATATTGTTCGTTTTCATATGTATATGTGTGTGACATGACATGGTTTAATGATATAGCTGGACTTTATATGTGATAGATAGTTAGGTGTAAGTATATTTGCTTAGCAAATCTTTATCGGGATTTATAGAAGTATTGTCTTTCTCGGAAGCTTATTAGGTTGCATGAACTTTACAAATCGTAGTTGGGTGATCCACTAAGAAAGCTTTCTATAAATTGTTGATGAATATCTGTGGGCAGAGCAATCTTCTCTATCGCCTTGTCTTTCTTCATGGCTTGTCTCCATTTTTCCTGAAATCAAAATTTGAAAACATCAAAATTCTGTTCCATTTCAAGTCAACTTTGTGGATAGAATCAATTACCAAGTTTGGGTTTTCTTGTTTCGCCGCTTCATAGTCAAAAAGACCAGGCAGTTTGCTTTTAATCACGGGAATCCGCTCGATCCATGGCCAAATCATGTAATCCAGCATTCCGGGTTCGTCTCCCCCGAAGAAGACGGTTCCCCTCTTAGAAAGTTCAGCTTCGAACGGTTTCAATCCTTGCACAAAGTTTGCTATTCTTTCCTTTGTCACGGTCTCTGGCTCTTCATCACGGATCGCGAATAGGACTTTGTAGAACAGGGAAATGACCTTTAAGCAAAGAAAATGGCTTAAATTAGTTGTACTGGCTGATATACCTTCATATAAAATGTTTAAATTTACCGAGCTAAATTTCTCCACGAAAATCTTATCAATAGCTTTCTTGTAAGGATCCTTAGAGTTCAGGGGCCTCTGATCTGAAAATCAAAGCTTTCTTTAGTCCAATATGCAGCAAATCTGCTAGTGTGGAAATTCTCGTTTCCCTTAACTTACGGAAGTCCTTTCGCCTCTGCTACAAGAAGAGCTCTCTCAGCGAATGGACAAAATTTCATGTTGTACAGCCTAATCTTGCCATCTTGTAGAGGAGGACAGGTAGATCCTAGCAAGTAGCAACATCAATCAATTTTTCTATTGATCCTCCCATTCCAAACTTTCAACAACCCAAAGTTCTTTTCACCTAATGTGTCACGCAATGACTCCATGGAGAAAGCTTACCTGTCGCCAAATGTTTGGAGCTCATGCTTCTTTTGCTTGTAAAATTCAGAAAGTAACGACCACTCGATGCTATCGAAAAGCTCGTAAAAAATCTGTTGAGCGAGGAGCAATTGACTAGCTGAGAAGTAGAACGTGTTCGTAATAAGCCACTAGAGTCTAAGGCTGTCTCCGAAGAAGACAAGGACGATTCTAAAATGCAAAAGATGAATAAATTAAATAAATTTTTATTAAAAATGATTTAGAACAAGTGCCTATGCTTGTGCATATGAATAAAATTTATTACTTTTTTATGCGGCCGAATGCGGTGAAAGTATGTACAATGTGAAAGTGAATCGTAAAAATGTGAAAGTGAAAGTTTGGTCTATATATAGGCTTACTTTTTATATTGAGTTGGAATTGAGCTCCAGTTCCGTCGTGCTTGTACAAGCGAGGAAGTGAAAATCCGGAGCAGTTCTGCTGACGGTTGCGGTAGAAGAACTGGAGACAGAATCTGGATATAGGCCGAGTAGGCATTCTTTGCTCAAAAAATACCTATAGTGACTATGGAATTTATATCGAGTTGGAATTGAGCTCCAGTTCCGTCGTGCTTGTACAAGCGAGGAAGTGAAAATCCGGAGCAGTTCTGCTGACGGTTGCGGTAGAAGAACTGGAGACAGAATCTGGATAGAGGCCGAGTAGGCATTCTTTTCTCAAAAAATACCTATAGTGACTATGGAAAAAACTGTTTTAAAATGTATTTAGCAAACAGCAAACCTCTATAAAAGTTGATGTCATGCGTGCATACGATACATGTGTATGACTATGACATCATAAGTCTTTAGCTCTTAAAACTGATTACATAATACATATATATATAAACTATAATTCATATGTATTTTTATATTCTTATATGGTACTAATTTTAAACTGTAACCCTTTGGTATGTTCTACAGGATTTTTTCCCTATCTAATTTTTGTAGCGTCGATGTCTTCCGGATGAAATGGGACTCGACTACCAGAAAGACGTAACGATAGGTGGATGAGTAGATGAGTTTTGTGCTTGTATGTTGTAAAAAATGAAGCATTCGACAATAAATGCGTTGAGCATGGAAATACTGGTGGACTCATCGACCTACAAAAATGGAAATTACTTTGCGTTCCGCACTCCGCGTCCGCACATGCATAATATATGTATGTATTTTATATTATGTAGGATTACATAAATCATATTAAAGTAAGTATAGTCGCGTAATTCGTATTTATATATCCCTTGATTGAAGATGAATGCATATTTTTACTGATGTTTGCGCATTTAAATGTGTAATTTTAAGTATTTTCATATTTGAATGCATAATTGACTATTGAACAATGACAGACCAATGGACCACCTATGCAGATGAAACAAACTCAGCTTTAAAAGGGATGATAAGAAGTAGAGAAAGCAGACAAAACGATAATGAATAATGAGAGTACCATTAAGAATATTATCGGTAATGATTTGTCCATTAGACTCTACAATCCGCACTTGAAATTTCAAGGTCTATGTCATCTCATGTCGTACAAAAAATTACGTACTTGATCACGATTACGATTCATAACAATGTAAAATATAACATATCATAATACCTAGATACTTCAGACCCTGTTCAGACCGTTTTTACTCATACTTAAAGAATTTGGGGTAAAATGAGAAACGAGATAATTGGCTACTCGTATGTATCCAAGAACAGAAGTGCATTCGACAAGTTCGAAGAAGATTTTGAAAATATACATTCAGGCAGATATGACGGAAAAATCGTAGCTGCAAAAAGAATTTTTAGTTTTCCTTGCTTTACTTAAATTCATGTCATGCGCTTGTTTGTGATTAGATTCACTCGGCAATGAAATTTTTTAAACAGTTCTCCTATCCGTCCTATCGTTTACTTAGCATCATACGAGTGCATTGCATACAATAATGTGCAAAGTCACAGTCACATATTTAAATGCCAAGGTAAAATCGACATATTATGCAAACATGTCATGTTTTATACAACGAAAAAAGCATTCGTCAGCAAAACTCAGTTAAGCGATACCGTTAAATACCTTGGAGGGTAAAAATTTGTCTAAAACTCCAGATCCAATTCCTATGACTCAGTTATATTTAAAATCCAAATGACATGCAGAATTGTACACTTTAAAGACCAACCATGCACACACCAAACTAATATCAAGGTAGGTAAATACTTGTGAGCAAATAAATGTTCGACTTACTCAAATTCCAACTGATTCCTAATGGGGACATCAATCGTTATGGGTTTGTTGTTTAAGTTTAACACACGATTTTTATATATAAACTAGTATAATTAACGATGTATGCCCCCACAATAATAAATACTTAAATGTAATCACGTGCAATGATATGGAGATACCAAATTTTAATGCAAAACCAATAGTTTAATGTCCAAGGTCATTTATGTTGACTAAAGAACAGCATACAATACAGGCCGGCCATCATCACTTCGCTCTTACAATTACATAGATGCAGCATGATGAACTCGAACTGATAAATAATATGAAGTTACAAAAAGAAAAACCAGATTTTCAAAGAAGTCAATTTTTAAAAAAAAATTAAAACTATCGAATTATTGGCTATTTCCTAACGTTACAAAGGGTCAATAGTATCATTGCCAAAAATACATATAAGCCATCTTCATCAATTTACAATAGAAATTAATCTGAACTGAATCAGAGTCAGTCAGAGTAAAAAGCTACAGCTTTTAGTATACTGCACATGAGAAATGAAATGAAATGAGATGGAGAAGGATGGAGATAGATGCTGAGACTTGAGATTGTAGCACAACGAGTGTCCATGTGAATCAGCAGCTTTCATCTCATGAAAAAAATGATTCAGTTCAGGTAAACAAGTGTGTAATATGCACTCTGCTTTTCTTGTTTGCCCCTAGACATGGCGCGACTAAAAATTACTAGAAAATTTCAAGAACAACGAACATGTTTAAAAATGATTATCTTCGTACAATTTTGAGAGATTTATGTTAAATAAGTTAAATGTGTAACTATTTTAATGCAATTGTTTTCTGTGGTGTATAATCGATAGTCAATTCTTCTATAGATTTTAATTTTCGTCTACAATTATAGGCGCTTTTACATTAATTTTCAATTCCAATAGTCTCGGACTCATTTTGTCAACAGACAATCAGTTGTCAGTGAAAGTTTTCAGTTTTCCGACAGTTCTTTGTAAATGCTTCAAAGTCTAAAATCAAAAATAAAGGGACCTAAACTGTGATCCATACATCGTGAATCTAATCAATCATGTCGTCCTCGAAGACGAGAAAACGTATGCGAGCATCAGCAACCGACACAGAAACAAGTGAAAGCTCAAACAAGTCCTTATTGCCTGCAGCGCCTGTGGTCGCAGTGTCCGGAGAATCCTCGCCCGATAAAAATTATCCTTCGTCGGAAATGCAGATATCATGTGATGATAACGACGAAGACCCGCGAACTGAAGCCGTCATTACTATTGGAGATGAAATCTTCGAAGGCACCGAACTAGACCCGGATGAGGCAAATTCAGATACAAGACTCCAATTCTATTCCGCAAACTTTGAACAAGGTCGTTTTTTAGATGTCAGTGTTAAGGTTAACCTGGGAAGGGAGGAAGAAGAAGAGGACGAATCCCTCGTTGTTTCTCCGACAAAATCAAAATCGAAAAAGCCTCAAAAGTCGCAATCAGAAGTGGGTAAGCCGAAGAAGACAATAAAGACAAAACAGAAGCATAGAGAACCTCTAAGATTGAGCTTGGAGGATAGGATACGATGCATTAGAATGTGCTCGAGGTACAAGACGTTAGCGGATGTTCAGAAAGCCTGGAAGCAGTTATATGGAACGGATGCACCTTGCAGGAAAACGATGGCCGCGTTAAATGAAAAGTTTGAGGCGACTGGCTCAGTCGCAGATCTGGTGCGGACTGGGAGACCGAAAACGACGAGGACTGCTGCTACGGTTGCTAGGGTGGAGGACGCTATTCGGAAGGATCCAAACAAGTCGATTAGGAATCTTGCGAGGGATTTGGGAATTAATCAGGCGGCGGTGCATAGGATAAAGAGAAGTATACATGAATTATTTAAATGTTCTCATTCTAAACATTCAATTCAAATTTGATTAAAGTAAGAATTATAGTTTGATTTAACATGGTTTGCCCTGTAGATTTTGAGGACAATAGGAACACGTTAAAGAATGAAAATAAGAAGCTGAAAGACAAGCTGAATGAGGCTCTGAAGAGAATCATCCTTTTGGAGAGGAGAGTGGCGATGAATACTCATGAAAATAATTCCGTCTCACAACTAAGGCTGAAGGGAGACGCAGTGGTTGAGGCGTCGGATGTGGAAACATGTGAATTTTATAAACTTGGTTTATTAATTCTATGGCCCATTCAGGATAATAAAAAGGAATTTTAATTTTTTGTAGTGGTTTTCGATACCGTGCCCTTGACACCTGGAGAAGGTGCGAATATTTTAACTAGTCAGATCGAAGGTCGCGCAGATGCTAACTTGTCTTCCATTTTAACGGTTAATGGTCCAATCTCTATTCCGCCTTTACTGGTAAATTAAATTTGCTGTAATTATAATTTATAATATAACGTAGGTCAATTACTTATATCCGACAAATTATTCGGGTTTTATAGCGGTTTCAACAAACAGGGCATGAGACTATCCATATCATAACCCTACCACAAGGCTCCTCGCATCAGTTGGTGTCCCTAGATGGTAACGTTCCCGTGCAATTTACAACTCCAAATGAAGCCAGCAACTCTGGATCTTCAAAGCAGGACCTTTCCGGCTCAAGTACGTTCGTTGCAAGTGTGTCCTCACTCACTGAGCGCATATAAGATATGAAAATATCATGGCCTTTACAATGCAAAAATCCGCTAAAATGTGTTTTCCGTGCCATCACTTATTCAAGTAAATATGCCTAAATATAAAAAAACTAAACATAGGCTTACTTTCTTCTCTTATAGAGTTTACATTTGTAAGATTTTCCGCTTTAATTAGGAATTAATTCGCAATATTAAATGTCGATTACAAAGTCAATTTCCAAAATTGCTTAAGTACGTATGCAAGTATTTATTCAGACCATTTCCATCATCATTTACGGTCATACAATTTTCTTATTATTCATAGTAATAATTTCTGATTCCCTCTTGTTGGACGAATACAAAAGTTCTAAGATTAAAATATTCCAAAAAATAAAAATAGGAAGGTATTTTTAAAGAGAAGTCGAAGCACTCACAATCAGTGAAAAAAAAGAACTGTGGCGTGGATGGTTGGTGATTAGTCCACACTGCTGCAGGAATAATGTTGGATAGGTGATTCCTGCGAGACTACTAGGGATGTGCCGTGTCGAGGTATCCTCTAGAATACATATGGCTGAAACCACCCATTACTGCGTGGAAGGCTGATCCCATGGGCACCTTTGGTTATAACTCCCGAACATCCTGGTTACTATCCCAGGAAAATGGCACATGAACACGGGTTGCTCTTATACTTATGAAAATTTCATATTTCACGATATCAAAATTAAGGACTCCGAAATAGACTTTTTTGCTTATTGTTTCTCATGAAGTTTCCTGATGTGATGGGTAAGGTTATTTTTCCTAAAAAAAAATTCAGCAGTCATAGCACCAAAGACGAATGATGAAAATTATGAACTTCGTAACGATGTATCTAAAGTTGGCATACCATTTTGTCGAGAACCCGCATATATTGCAAACATGATCTTTCGAGGGATTATGTATATTTTCATGCTTAACGAGATGTTTCTTAAGCTTAAAGGCCTTCCCACATTCAGGGAATTCGCAGATAAAAGTTTTCTCCACATATCCTTGGTGTTGCATCTTTTCATGATGTTTAAGATGTGTTTTCCGCGTAAACTTTTTCTCGCAAACGCTAATGAAAATTACATACATTAATAATTCAAACTTAAGTTCAGAAATCCCTTTCATTTTCATGTGGCAACTCCAGTTTACCTGCAGCTGAAACGTAGTAATCTGTGATCTGTCTGAATATGTTCCTGAAGCGATCGATTCAACCGGAAACCCTTGCCACATTCGTTGCATAGGAAAGGAGTTTCACCTACAAAAGTCACATCAAATCTTTATAAAATACAATAATAATTAAATTGCATATATACCATTTAACATATAACACAATTCACCTGTATGTACTCGCATATGTGCCTCCAAAATATCCTTGCGCAAAAATGCTTTGCCGCAATCCGAACACATATGCCTTTTCTCCTTTGTGGCTACTTCCTCTTTTTTTACTCTAGGTTTGCGTGGTGCTTTCACCCTTTCCATTTCATGGATCAGTCTCTTGTGTCGTCTTAAATGATCTTGCCTGAAATGAAATGATCAATAAAAGAGATCAATTAACACGAGATGAAAAATGTTATGAGACTCATTATCGTACTTTTTTCACCTCTTAAATATTTTGCCACATGTTGTACAAAACAATTGGAGAGTGGAATGACTCCTAAAATGTTTGTTTAACGTCTTTGATTTAGCATATACATTGGGACACTGGGCGCACCCATAAAGCTTTTCCTCATATTCGTTTTCCTCTCCCTTGATTTGAGCGTGATGTCTAGATGATATGTGCGTAGTCAGATTCCTTATCGTGGGAAACTTGCGGTCACAAATAGTACAACGGCATTGCGGTTTTGAAGGAGCTTGGGAAGTCTGATGTTTTTTCGTCTCCGTCGGGGTTTTTATTCCAGCTACTTCATCTTGGTCCGAAAATACGACTTTGCTGTCGCCGTCTGAATTAAAATTTGCCCCCTCATCGTTGCTTGGGTTGCCAGCAAAAAGCCAATGTCCGCCCGCGGCCTTTGAACCCTCATGATTTCCCATATTTGTGGAGGCATTTTTGTCACTTACATTGTCATCATCTTGGTGCACCTTTCCGTGAATATTTCTCTCGTGCCGCCTTAGAGTGTCTCTTCTATATTTCAAAAAACCAAGTTGTATTAAATATTAAGGCAATTTTATACGTAGTACTCAGTACATAGAATACAAGTTCCTTGCGCATTTTCATAATATTTTACTTTACTGCTACTCACATTTTAAAAACTTTATCACAAAGCGAGCAAGGTAATATAGAAGTTGAGTGGACTCTTCTTAAATGCTTCGAAAGTGACAATGTCTTAGAGAACGTTTTGGGACACAGGGCGCAACCTAATTGCACCTCACTTTCATCATCATTTTCCATGATTTTTACTTGATGCACGGATGACATGTGATCGACTAATTTGCTTATCGCTCGAAACTTTTGGTCACAAATAACACAAAGACACTGCGGTTGCGATGGTGTTGTCCCAGTTTTAGTTTGTACACTAAAAGGTTTCTGCTGGTTCCCAAACACTTTTGTTTCCTTGAGTTTTTCGCACATCTCTATTGCATTGTTTTGCGTCCAACTTTTAAGCTCTGAGCCATCCAAAGGTTGAATAGTTTCCCCAACTTCTACAAATTTCGATTTTCGGCAAATTTCACTCTTTTAGTCTTTTGCTGAGGTATTGGTATAGTTATATAAATATATATATATACAATAGTTTTACTTTACCGAAGTTATCATCGTCGTAGTTATCGTCGCTCTGCATGCTAGAAGCATTATGATCGTTCACCTCCGTAGAACTCATATCATTTCCAGATGTTATGGAGGGGTCATCATCTCCAGAATCCAGTGTATCTTTTCCATGAATGTTTATCCGATGTCGCCTTAAATGGTCGGACCTATTTAATATTTTAGAGCATAAATGAGACTGTAACACAAAAGATACGATGAGGAGGTTTTATCATTTAATATTGCTTTAACCTTGTAAAACCTTTGCCACATGTTGGGCAAGGTATTTTAACAGTGGAATGGCTTAACAAGTGTTTCTTTAAAGATTTTATACTGATACACATTTTAGGACAATGAGGGCATCCGAAACTTGGTTCATTTTCAATTACTTCATTAGTCTTCGCCTGCACATTCCCCTGTCCTATTCCCATTTCATTCCTCCGAGATTCTGAGAATCGGTCGCCATTTCCTTCGTTTTCTGCGTGGTCGTGGAAGGATGATATATGCTCGGTCAAATCCTTCCACGTCGAGAACGCTTCCTGACAAAATGCGCAACGGTATCGACGAACACTGGTCACCCGTCGATCCAAGCCCTCCTCATCCTCACTTGATCCACTTCCTGACTCCAAGATTCGCTTCCTCCTCCGATTTCGCTTTTGTAGTTGCTTCGCTTCTTCAATGTCTTTAAGCTTGACTGCTCCTCCTCCGGTTTCGATAATAAATTCGCCCCACAGTTTGAGAGCATTTGAAAGTCTGGAAGCCTCCTTGATTGCATTCCTGAATTCCAAAAACTGACAGTGAAAGTCTCTTACAGTTTCTGAGCAATTCTCGCATGCCAGAAAGGGAGACTGGCCTATAAGCCAACTCTCAACTTCCTTTTGTGACACCTCTGCACATCCATTTATTTCACTGAATGGATAATGAAACACGGAAGTGATCATGTTTAGAATACTTAAAGGCTCACATTTGACTTCAGTCTCTGCATGAATATCATCATCATCACCATCATCTAAGTCTTCACTAACTCTCGCATTGTCATCGTATCCGATCGTTCGTTGATGTTCATTTTTTAAGACAGTTGCACAAATTCCACAAGTCGTCGGTGGATCGGATTCACTTTCACAGATCTGACCTGATTCCATGATTAAGAAATTTAAAAAAAAATCCTATCTTAAGTAAACATACGTTAATTGCCCGTCGTCAGTTGTCAAAGATGTGCTACATATAGTTTTTGTGGAGGTTCATTTTCAGCTGATGCATTTTTGTGAACTATAAATATGCCAGCGAGCAGTCATCTATATGGCAGGGAGATGGGATAGAAAGAAACGAAAAGGTCTGCTTCATGCAATGAATTCATTCATCCTCAGCTCAGCTCCGTTCGCGTTTCTTGTTCTTTCTATGAGTGTGGCTATATGCATGGCTGTGGCTGGCTACTATGGTTCTCGAATACAGTCTTTGTCTTGACTCAAGCGTTCAGAATTTGGAACAATTCCTTTACTACAAACAAAGCTCCTCTCATCACTTGGTGTCCTTAGATGGAAATGTTCCCGTCCAATTTACAATTCAAATGAAGCCAACAGTTCTGGATCTTCAAAACGGCGTCTTTTCGGCTCAAGTACGTTAGCTGCAAGTGTGTCTTCAATCAATGAGCACAATTATAATAAGATATGAAAATACAAAGGCCTTCACAATACAGCTAACAAAATATTTTCCCCTGCCATCACTTAAATAAATATAAAAAACTAAAAGTGGGTTTATTTCTATCTTCTTCGTTTTCATGACGTACATTTATAATGTTTTCTGCTCTCATCAGTAACTGATTCTCAACATTAAATTTCGATTCCAAATTAAATTTCTTAAAATCCATTGGAACTTACACTCGTCGTTAACTATTGAACATTAATAAAAAGGAAGGATATCAACAAAGTCTTGGCTTATTGCTTCTCATGAACTTTCCTGATGTGCTGGGTAAGGTTATATATCCTAAAATTACAAAAATTCAGTATCCAAATAGTACCTTAGATGAATGATGAAACTTAAAGTATTACTTCGTAGCGATAACGATATATATAATGTTGGCATACCATTTTGTCGAGAACCCGCACACATTGCAAACATGCGCTTTCGAGGGGTTATGTATATTTTCATGATTAAGGAGATGTTTCTTAAGNNNTATCCAAATAGTACCTTAGATGAATGATGAAACTTAAAGTATTACTTCGTAGCGATAACGATATATATAATGTTGGCATACCATTTTGTCGAGAACCCGCACACATTGCAAACATGCGCTTTCGAGGGGTTATGTATATTTTCATGATTAAGGAGATGTTTCTTAAGTTTGAAGGCCTTCCCACACTCAGGAAAGGCGCAGACAAAAGCTTTCTCGACGTCTCCCCGGTGTTGCATCCTTTCATGATGTCTGAGATGGGTTTTATGCTTAAAAGTCGTCCCGCAAACACTAACGACAATTATATATTATTCATTGATAATTCAAATTCAAACATTCAGAAATTGCTTTCGTTTTCATGCAGCATCTTCAATTTACCTACAGCTGAAACGTAGTAACCTATGATCTGACTGAATATGTTCGTCAAGTGATCCCTTTACCCGGAAGCCCTTACCACATTCGGCGCAAAGAAAAGGAGTTTCACCTACAAAAATCACATCAAATCCTTAAAATAAATAATATTAATTACATATGGATAAAATATACGATATCTAAATTAAGTACCTGTATGGATTCGCCTATGCTCCTCGTAAATATACTTGTGCAAAAACGATTTGCCACAATCCGAACAAACATGCCTTGGTTCCTTCGTGGCTAATTTCTCTTTTTTTACTCTGGGTTTGGGTGGCGTTTTCACCCTTCCCATTTCATGCATCCGTCTCTTGTGTCGCATTAAACGTTCTTGCCTGAAATGAAATGAACAATAAATGAGATCAATTAACTTAACACGAGATGAAAAATGTTTTGACACTCATTATCGTACGGCTTTTCACCTGTTAAAGACTTTGCCACATGTTGGACAAAGTAATTGGAGGGTGGAGTGACTTTTGATATGCTTGTATAACGTCCTTGATTTAGCATATGCCTTGGGACACTGGACGCAACCGTAGAGCCTTTCATCATTTTCATGCGCAGAATTCGCCTCTCGTTTGATTTGAACGCGATGTCTGGATGATATGTGCGTAGTCAGATTCCTTAAAGTGGGAAACTTACGGTCACAAGCAGTGCAACGGCATTGAGGCTTTGAAGGAGCTTGGAAAGTCTGATATCTTTTTGCCTTCTTTGGGTGTTTACTGATTCCTGCTCCTTCCTCTTGGTCCGAAAATACGACTTCGCTATCGTCATCTGAATTAAAATCTGCCCCCTCATCGTTGTGTTCGCCCATGGTTTTTGCCCCAACATCATTTCCCATTTCTGTGAAGGCGTTGTCATCACTTTCATCGTCATTATCTTGGCGCACCTTTCCGTGAATATTTTTCTCGTGTTTCCTTAGAGCATCAGTTCTGTAGTTGAAACAAATCATTTTTTTATTAAAATATCAGTGCAAAAGCATTTCAAGTACATGTCATACAAGTTTCATGTACATTTTCATGACATTTTATTTTATACAAGATCCCTCTCGCCTTTTAAAAACTTGGCTGCACAGCGAGCAAGGTAAAATAGCAGTTGAGTGGGTTCTTCTTAAATGCCTCGAAAGTGTTGATGCCTGAGAGAACGTTTTGGGACATTCGGCACAACCCAATTGCAGCTTATCATCCTTTCCCAAGCGATGTATGGATGACATGTGATCAACCAATTTCCTTATCGCCCGAAACTTTTGGTTACACATAAGACAAAGGCACTGCGGCTGCGATGGAGGTTTCCAAGTTTTAATTTGCATACTAGAAGGTCTCGGGTTGTCATGCATTTGTGATTCTTTGGGTTTCTCACTCAACTCTATTATTGCTTTAGTCGAACTTTTTATCTCTGAGGGATTCAAAGGTTCCTCAGCGTCTCCACCAAACTCAACTTCTGCAAATTTACATTTTTGACTACATTATTATTACTCCTTACTTGAGGTATTGGTATAGTATATGCATACATACATGTGTTTGTCAATGCAATAACTTTACTTTACCGAAGAAGTGATTATCGTCTTGGTTATCGTCGCTATGAATATTCATCTCCGTCGAATCCAGTTCATTTTCGGATGCTGTACAAGCGTCATCATCATTGCCGGAATCCAGTGTCTCCTTCCCATGAATATTACTCCGGTGTCGCCCTAAATGGTCGGACCTATTAATATTTTAGAGCATAATGAAATGAGGCTGTGAGACAAGATAAGATGGGCGTGAATTATTCTTTTATCATTTATTATTGCTTTTAACCTTATGAAACCTTTTCCACGTTTCGGGCAAGTTAATTTTGCAGTTGAATGACTTAATAAATGTTTCCTTAAAGAATTTGCATTGATACACTTTTTAGGGCAGTGAGGACATCCGAAACTTGGTTCATTTTCTTCATCAGGAACCACTTTCGCCCGGATAATTTCTTGTTTGATTTCATTTTCACCAGTAGATTTTGATAACATGGCTCCATTTTCTGCGTTGTCATGCAACGATGATATATGCCCGGCCAAATCCGTCTGTGTGGAAAATGCTTCCTGGCAAAATGCACAACGGTATCGACGACTACGGGTCACACGTCGATCCAAGCTCTCCAGACCCACATTTGATTCACTTCCAGACTCCAAGATTCGCTTCCTTCTCCGATTGCGCTTTTGTAGTTGCTTCGCTTCTTCAATGTCTTTAAGATTGACTGCTCCTCCTCCAGTTTCGATAATAAATTCGCCCCACAGTTTGAGAGCATTTGAAAGCCTGGAAGCCTCCTGGATTGTATTCCTGAATTCCAAAAACTGACAGTGAAAGTCTCTTACAGTTTCTGAGCAATTCTCGCATGCCAGAAAGGGAGACTGACCTTGCTGATCAATAAGCCAACTTTCAACTTCCTTTTGTGACATCTTCGCACATCCGTTTATTTCACTGAATGGATAATGAAACACGGAAGTGATCATGTTTAGAATACTCAAAGGCTCACATTTGACTTCAGTTTCTGTTTCAATATTATCTTCATCATCTAAGTCTTCACCAACTCTCACATTGTTTTTGGATGCTCGTTGATTTGTATTTTTTAACACGGTTGCACAAATTCCACATGTCAACGGTTCTGATTCACTTTCACCTTTGAATTCCATAATTAACAAATTAAAAAAATATCTGTCAGTTTTGTCAAAGAAGTAAGGTTTCTTTTTATCTATTTTCAGCTGATCAATATATCTGCGAAATGCGGGACTACATACACATGCATGGGAAGAATTGAGTGGAGTAGAGCTTCGGCTCATGCAATGCAGTGAATGTAGAATGCGATGCGATGCTAAAATACAAACTTGCTCATCTCCGTTCCTCCTCTCGTGGATGTATGAATGTTCTCTTCTGAATCTTGTGAATTCAGTCGTATAGTCATGTCT
>JAHZNI010000562.1:0-11592 GCA_027744415.1 Seira ritae
AAAAGGATCTCTTAAAAATATTCTTTCATAGAAGCGCTTTTTATTGTTTTGTTACGGGCCCATTCGATTCTCAGCAGAAAGAAGAAGAGTAGGTAGACCCAAGAGTGAGTCGGACCGAACCTCACCGACTTTGGTATTTGGCACTTCTGTTTTTAGAAGAAAGAACTGGCTCTAACCTACTCAAGCTCTGGGATGGTTAGCTTAGGTCATTTTTTCAAAGATCATCTTCGTCATCATCATGATCATGATCTTCTTGAAAATCATTTTCGAGGAATAAAGTTGAGTCTCATCTCAGGTTTGAGCTAGGCATACTTGTTTTTACTCATTCTTTCGTGAATGAATCAACTTGACTGGAAACGATGATTGTCGGGGAGAAAAAATAGACAAGAAATAAAAAAAGGAAAAGAAGTGGGAATGATAAAAAGGTCGTTTGTGTATTTGGTTTAGGCTATATATAATTTCTTACAGATAAAAGGAATGATGAGCATTTTTATAGGGCATCTCTACGGCATGCCATGCCATCCCGAATCCAGAGTCGTCGCTACGTGGTAGTCGTCAATGCTTTGTATGAAACTGCAAGGCTGGATGTAAAACGAATTTTCATTGCTTCATACCTTTCCAAGAAAAGAGAATGGAGTAATAATGGCAGAAAAGAAAGAACTCTCTCTTTGAGGCTGTTGGTATGTGGGCAAACAAGGGATCACCGAGAGTGAGCGGAGCGGACATGTCTGGAAGAACGTGATTTTTTATGAGCTTCCCTTTGTTGACATAGTCATGGACCGATAGTCATGCAATAATGGAAAATCTAATGCATTCATATCATATAAATGGTTTTCTACATGGATGAACCTTATTTTCGCTCACTGTAATAATAATTTTCAAATAAAGCACAATAGCTACACGGGGTTTCTATTTTCTTTAGCGGACCGTAGAAAAATGTTTTGGTTTCGACCATCCCTTAAGCTTTTGAATAGGTATGGGTGAGAATGAGAATGATGCTGGAGAAAATTCCTCTTTGCCGTTATACTTATGTAGGTACCTGTTCATTTGCTAGTAATTTGAATTGGAATTTTCAAATCCCCTAATGAGTTTGCTTTTCTGGTATGCAGATGAACAAGAATGATGATATCTGTAAAACATGGCGTTAACTGGTGCTAATTGTCCTTATTATGATTATGGTCTTCTAAATTTATAGAATCAATTATTCTTCTTCTGGAGGAATGTTAAATGGACAAAGATTCAGAAAAATATTTTATGAGAATAAAGTAGAAAAAGAATGCCGAGACAGTGATGGCTCTTAACTAAATCTAGTTGTGTACTTTTAATGGGGTGGGCTTACTGTTAATGTACTTTCATTATTGTAAATCTTGTTAACATGCTTTAAGCATTTTAAAAGGAACTGCTAGTCTTCGCCTTCATTTCTATCCCTCCTTCTTTATCTTTCCTGGAGACTTGTTCGACAATAATAATGGAGATGGGAAATGAATGGGACAATTTGTAATGATCATCTTGAACAGAGGAAAGGAAGAGATTAGAGATCACCGTCTGATTCCTTCTTGAGACATTTTTATGGGGAAATCGCTGGAAGGAATCAGTGAAACAGGAATCTGTCGGTGAGATTAACATGATATGGTTTTGAAAGTTGCACATGCATACAACCTAATATTATTGCAATACAATATCGCATCACATCACATGTGAAGTGTTTAAGAAAGAACTGAAACGTCAAACTTTCAAGAAGCGAGAAGAGAAAGAAAGCTTAGGTTTCAAAAGATAAATGGACAGTCTACCTGGAAAGGTAAAAAGGTTCAGTGAACGTAAAAAATGTGATACATTTTCTGAATCTTCAATAAATTCTAGTACATATGTACGCTCGAATGTGTGGATGATCTGGGAGGGCACGTAGATAAAATATAATATTTTTGGCATCTCAAATTGGGATATTCGAAGGAGGATGGTGTTTTTAACCTTTTCCTTCAGCATTCTTTTTATGTGCTTCATTGTGGGATATGATACACTTTTGTTAGATTATACTCAACTAAAGATAAATGTGGTAGGATACCTGTGTTCTTCCTGGAATCGAATTCAATCTAGATCTCCTCTGGAGCCAAGTTAATGAATGCATTTTAAGGCTTTTAGGCAAAATCGAGTTAACTCGCTAATCATCGGAATAAACCTTGTAAGTATTTTAGGGAAGGATCTCCTTTTAAAAAATATTTCCTGGGGCATGGAATTCTATTAATGCCCCTAAGACAGATTGAAAGAGGTGCACTGGCAGTCTTGTACATTTGGTCTCTCCCTTCATAGGTTGATAAGATATAGTTGTTCGCTGGTTGATTATCATCACTGTCATTATCACTAGTTGTGTAGATTGAGGATGATGGGCGGATATTGAATGTAATGCATATCACGGTGTATTAAAGACATTGACATGAAGGGAGCATAATGAGCGCACGATGGTCGATTTTTTTCACCACGCATTCATCTCGTGTTTTAATTTAAACCTTTCAGCACTAAGTATTTCAGAATCGCAATAACTGTTCTGCTTATTAAATCAAATGAAGGAAAACATGAAGAGTTTGGTTTTAAGTACCTAAGCTGCATGATGCGTTTTAATCATGTTTAAATACATTCAGGTATTATTTAATGCGGCACCCGTGCTTTGTTTCCCGCGACTGTGATTGTGTAGTGACTATAATGCTTAACAATTTAAGTGTTTGGATTTGATGAAAACTGAAAAAGGTCAAGACTAATTTTTGAAATTAAAATAAATATTTTTTCTGTGAATTGATTGCGAGAATCACAGCGCGAAACCTTCATCTTTTCCCATCTTCGTCGCGCGATTCGCATGCTTTTCCATTTTCCTTTGTTTGGCAAGTCACTATGAATGAGTCACTAAAATGTGAAAAGAAAATTCACTTCATTTTGTGTTCGTCTTGTTTTCATCAAAACAAAGTGTTTTATATTCAAGTAACATGCATCTACATTTTGGTTTTTGGATAAATCAGATGCATTTTGATTTTGTCGAGTGTGTAAAATCTACGGCTCTCATTTTTGAAATATTGCAAAACATGGCGCTCCTGGCATTGATATCCATTCTTTGGTGGTCCCTTTATAAGGTCTGCCTAAAACGTAACTTCAAAAGCAGAATCAGATTCATAAGTTCTTCGATAATTTAGTGTAACTTCGTCTTTAGAAAAGTTTCTTTCAGAAACTGTTTTCTACTCTTCATTTGTTTTCCCCCAAATCATTGTTTCTCAGTTTGAAGACACTTATCTTTCTAGTCACCAAATCGTTATGCAAGGCATTCTTTTAGTCAACTTAGCTTAAGCTTTGGGGACAGCATTGTTATTGTTTTGTAATAATAGTAATTCATAATTAGGTTAGCGCGATGAATAATTTTTTATTAAATACCATTAACATGAAAAAGAAGATGTTAATCTTTAGGAGTGTCTTAAGGCTAATATGTCTGGTTTTTTTCAATTTTGCAGACTGAATCAGTAGAAGGAGAAACGGAACTGATTGACTGAGTGTGTTCGTGTGAGAAAAATTCGTCGTGTGCAGAAAACCGATTCGCGTGTGCTGATTAACTGAATCCTTATTATACATCAATTATTACAATCCTGTCGTCTATCATTCCTTCGTGTGACTGCCTTGTTGAGCAAATAAACTAGGTGTTCGAGAGCGTGTGTATGGTGTTTTGAAGAGAACCTTTGGGAACTCTTGTTTTTGTATGAATGAGCTCATATAACAAATCTGAGGATCGCATAGTTGCAAACAGACGGACTTGCGGAGTCTGGTCGACCATTTCCATATGTCAAGTGGGGGGTTCGAGGACAAAGCTATGCGAACTGAGTATCCACCAGATGTTGTCACCTTCCAAGCACCGGTCCCTCATGGAAGGACCCTTGAGGTGTATAAGGAAGAGACCGTCATCGGGAATGGTAAGTGGTTGTCTGACAGTGTCGTCAATAGTCAATAGATGCCGATATAAGTTCTTACCATCTATTTATTATTTAAATATCTTACAGGAGCGTATGGTACAGTGTACAAAGCCAAAGACACAACACATCCAACGAAGTACGTGGCGCTGAAGAAAGTCAAAATTCCAATAAATGAGGATGGCGTACCAGTCTCGATTCTCAGGGAGATAGCTCTAGTCCGTCAACTTGACAGGTTTCAGCATCCAAATATCGTCAGATTTTTGGATGTCTGCCATGGACCCAGACTTGGAAATGAACAAAACCTGTTACTCTTCCTGGTCTTCGAGTTTGTGGAGATGGACTTGGCTAAATATATCATGAGGTCAAGACCGACTGGCCTTAGTCCTACTCAAGTCAAGGTATTTTACATGCACATTTCTTATTCTGTCTGTCAAAGTCTACACTATTTTTGTCCGTGAGATTCATGTATTTTGTTATTTTCGTTGTAGGACATCATGTTCCAAGTCTTGTACGTTTTCAATAAAGTTACGCTAAAATTAACAATCTAATTATGCATGTCCTGTTAAAGATTCAAAAGACTTTAAACACATTTTTGTTGGTAATTTTAGGTTGTAACTTTGTGGTACCGACCACCCGAAGTGCTTCTGGGTGCTCCTTATGGTACCGCTGTAGATATCTGGTCAGTAGGTTGTATATTTGCCGAATTAATTCGAAGTAGACCTCTTCTCCCGGGAACCAATGAAAGGGATCAATTAGAGAAAGTTTTCGAGTGAGTATAATTTTTCTTTACATTATTGTAAAATTTCTCATTTGGTGTTAATATTAATATTGTTTCGTTTCTCCCTGCAGTTTGTTAGGAACACCATCAGACGATGAGTGGCCACGTGAGTCCCCAATCCTTCCAACGTCATTTCAACCCCGTCCGCCAAAAAATTTAGAAATTCTAGTACCTGGTTTAGACCCAACTGGCCTGTCACTTCTAGAACGGATGTTAGTATTTGACCACACGAAACGGATAAATGCTCATGAAGCCCTTCGTCATCCCTATTTTGAAAATCGAGTCATTCCCGAAATCGAGTTCCCACCAATCCCTCCGCATACCATCCATAATATGTCAAACTTAACAACTACTGCCACTCCTTCCACAAGTACTAGTGCTATGTCGTCATCCTCTCGCAATTTGAATACCACTTCGTCGTCCTCCGCATCATACCTGAACGCAACGTCCACTTCCCTCTGTCCTTCGCCCAACGACTCCGGCTATTCATCTTTTATTCGCGATACGGATAATAGCTCCCGAAAGTAAGCACTATAGTCTTGCCTTATTCAGTAAACCTCAAGTTCAGAGAGACTACAGCGTAATATTATTCTAATTTTTTGTCAGTCACGCGCTTTAAGGTTATTACTTTTTTAGTTCGTACATCATGTTATTAAATTAATTTAAGCTTCCTTCAGGGGTGTAAACGGTTTAAATCTGGTCTATAGGCTAAAGAGATTCACGATACATGCGATAATTATTATAAGTAAACAGCGCATTAATTATCAATACATCACCATATTTAGTGTTGTATTAAAGAAGTCGATTTCGATTTAATTTTCTGCTAAATAGGGATTATTTTGTTGGCAATGTTTCAGCAAATATTTATCAAGCACAATTTACGACTTTAGTTTGAATCACGACACATCACGTCAATATTCATCATATCAAGTACTGAATCACATTTAATTTTATAATTTAATGTTGAACAAGCCGAGACAGTATATGCATTATGTATAACTTCTTAATTTTTGGTTAGAGATTTTTTTACCCTAACAAAATACGAACCATAAAAATATTGTCACCACTATCATCACATAAAAATATTTATTATGCTTATCCATTCGTCGTTTTATCGATTTTCATGATAACAAAATTTTCGTTCCGGTGATTTTTACCTTGATCCAACACTTAAAATCTGAGTGCTTTCATGAGACGAACGATTAGCGTATGTTAATTAATAATTATTATTAATGATCGTTTAAAAAAATGAATCGGGTTTTCACATTGTGTTCCAAGATATTTGATACCTCTCTTGGTGGTGTTCCTCTTCAGAAGATAAAATTTATATACTAGACTTAATACTGTAATAAATCGCACACGCTAAATAATTTGGTGGACCAATATTTTAGTTTTTAAATCACCATTTTTATGAAGCAGCATTTTATTAAGATACATAGCACTGCAGCATGGCCCTCCAAAATAAGGTGTCTTCCAAGACTGAATAAAAAACAATACATAAACATTAAATGGTTAAAAAATTGATGCCCTTATGTCTAAAGACTAATTTTTTGTGTTTTTACTTGCATTATTATTATGATAGAAAATGATGAAGAAAATTATAGCTAAATAATGTCTTCGTGCATTTATCTTTGAGACACAGAGATTGTGCATTGTGTGTTTGTTTCATGGAAAGAAAGAAGATTACGTTGAAATATTTTCTAATTAAATATTTTTGTTATTAATGGCTGCCTTAAGAAAGCAACCTACATACAGATAGAACACAACACAGGTATAAGGAATTTTACCTTTCAGGAATACTAAATGAACAACGAGTTTCTGCTCCGAAAAATTGTTTAACTGATACCAACAAAAGAACTGACTTAGGTAATTTTTACTAAAAAATAAGAAAATATAAGCACAAAAGGAGTTGAAATGAGTTTTAAAAACCCTGAGTCCGGACAATCCAACGATGGACTCAAAGAAGTTTTGCCGTTGAAGTAATATCGTCAATAACAAAATATGAATTGGGAATTGATATAACTGCTTTTAAGGATAAATTCAATCGAACTGGTGTTTTTCTACGAGACATCCGAGTTGTCGAAAACAATAATTATTGTGGATTTACCACTATGAGGGTAGTTTTTTTGTATTGAATTATGTACTAGACTAGATTGTAAGTCGTCGCACGCATCGAGTAGAATAGGATAGACTATGATAATGCTAAGCTATTTTGTAGACTCGCGTAGATTAATTATAATAATAATAATATTGTATGCATTGCGTTGAAGTGTACATAATAATTGTAATTAATTAAAGGAATACTGAATACATCACGTCATAATTTATTTAAAAAAAATCCATTTGGCTTTGTACATTACATAGAGTTTTTATGGGGAAGGAAAGAGGTTTATGATTTGTTTTGTACATGTCCGCTTGGTTTTGGTGGGTTTAATTTAAATGAAAAAATTGCTTCGATTGTTTACCATGTAAGCATTCATTCAATATGGTGATGCTATTACATGTTTTGGTGTTCGAAAAATAGAAGGCTGATATGTTTTTCCCGATTGAGCTGTTCATGTATTAAGAAGGGTAAAGTAGACTAGAAGATGTGGGGAAAATGAGATGAATTATTTATTTAAAATTTGGAACTGTATCGAAGATAATGTGTTTGCAAAAGATTGTCAAATTTGATGGTGGTTTAGGTCTGTGAAATAAATAGAAACAGGAAATTCAAAATTACAAAAAATATATATTCTTCATTATTAAAATGTTATTTCATAAATCAAAAAGTAATAAAATCAGAGATTGTATGAAAAATATGCTGGTCGTAATTGCTCTTTGCACAATATGGCAGTTTATTTTGCAAATAATTCTCCCTTATAAATACGAATTCGTGGAACAATTTGAGAAGCTAAACCGTGCACACACTTCACGTTACACATACACATGTATGTAAACATGCATATCACTTGTCGCATCTTGTTTCGACCCAGCATGATGTTGCACTTTCGCAAAAGCTATTAATGCAAAAAATTAATCCAATGTGTGAATTAATTAATCGAAATGAATATCCACGAATATTTAACGTTTTGGCTTATTATGTTGTTCGAAACTATTTTGACTCCGTCGTGTCGCGGCGTCAAGCGCATTTCAAATGCAACACATATTACATCTCACAAAAGATAATGCAATTTCTAATGAAAAAGGATGAAGCGCAATTTATGTGCATAAAATTTTTTTATTGTTGGGAATAGCTTTTGGTTTGCCTTCCTTATTGTGGCATTATTTTTCCGACTTTGTGATTTGTGATTCCTCAGAAATTGTCTTCTATTTTTCTGTTATCCTATTTTAGGTAAGGGTAAGACATGTATTGTTCTGAACCGTAGGAAGACGTGTTTTGAAGAATAAATTGTACTATTTGTACTCAGCCCTGAAAGTTGACAAAACTAAATCGACTCTAAATCTGTTTGTCGCAAATATTAAGGAAGCGATGCAAACGGTTCCATCAGTCAAATATAACATTCCTGTTTTATGGAATCATCGCGGAACGATTTCGTCGAAAATGAATGAGTTAAGGTAATGGAGAGCCTATTTTTTCCAGTGAAATCCAGCAGAGTCAAAATTGCGATCTAGAATGGCAGTAAAGCTGCATAATAAGTAGATTGTCTCTCCTTGAATATATAAATGCACACGCACATATCGATCCTAACCATCAGTTCTATAATCGATTAGAAGCTCTTGATTAAACAGTCCTAGTCCTGCCTCTATAATCGTAATGCGCTTCATCAATTTTACTCCTATCATAGGGCTTATTATAAGCATACTTCCGACGTTTGTTACGTGCCATGGAAGGCTAATGGAACCTCCAGGACGCTCCTCCATTTGGAGGTTTCCTGAGTTCATGCATTTAAACCCTCCCACAAATTACAACGATAACGAGCTCTTCTGTGGAGGCAGACAGGTAAAATGTGAAATTCTCCAAATTAACTGTGGTCTTTAGGATCTTTGGGAACTGACTAATTGTTCGTTATGCCCCTTTTTTAGGTTCAGTACGAATTCAACAACGGAAAATGCGGAGTTTGTGGAGATGCTTACAATGAAACCGTTCCTAGAGCCAATGAAGATGGCGGGGAATACTATCGGGGAATTATAGTTCGAGGCTTCTACAGTGGCCAACTCTTACCAGTTGAGGTTTTGCTCACGCGGAGCCACAAAGGCTATTTCGAATTCCGCTTGTGTGCTAAAGACGACACAAATTCTCACTTGGAACAAGAGTGCTTCGATGAGCACCTGCTAGAATTGGCTGACGGATCCGGAACTAAGTATCCCATTCCAGTTGTGGAAGATTTCGACAGCAACAACAACTTAAATGATGGATCATATTACGCCAAATACAATCTCCGACTTCCCAAAGGAGTGACATGCAAGCATTGCGTCCTTCAGTGGCACTACAGAACTGGAAATAGCTGGGGCGTATGTGAGGATGGTACTGAGGCTATGGGCTGTGGAGATCAGGAGATCTTTCGAGGATGTAGTGATATTGTGATTTATGCTGAAGACGAAAAGAATGTCAACATGGCACCGAACTCCAAATTCGGCCCACCGCCCCCTTCATCGTCCGAAGTTGGCAATGATCATGAGTCGAGGACAGGACCGTAGGAAGCAGAGACAGAAAAAAACAGAAATGTCTTATAAATACCTTAGTAAGTTTCTAGTTGACATATAGAAATTCAAAAGACATAGAGGTGGAAAATCCTGAAGACAATAGTTCTTCAGGGTAACCCTTTTTGTTCTTCAGGAGAACATTTACTATACAACCCTTTTGCGGTCGCTTTTTTTTGTGAAAATGGGATAATTGTTTTAAATATATGTTCAAGCCTGTTAAAAAATAAAACGGACCCTGTTGATTCTTAAGGACAGAAAAGTTTTGAAAATTGGTTTGTCAGAACAGTTGGCTTTTAATTTCGGAATTTTGGTCATTAGTTTCCTTTAATTTGACATCAAGTTACCTAATTTAGATTTTGACATGGGCGGAGAGGACTAGTTAGATGGCTTCAGAGATGATAAACTTGGCTCAGCTTGAGATGAACTGGTAGTAGAGCCTGAGTTTGTAGCGGCCAAAGCGATTTCTTCAGTTTTTGTCTTTGCTTTGCCGTTGGTACTGTTAANGATAAACTTGGCTCAGCTTGAGATGAACTGGTAGTAGAGCCTGAGTTTGTAGCGGCCAAAGCGATTTCTTCAGTTTTTGTCTTTGCTTTGCCGTTGGTACTGTTAATAATCTTGCTGGAAATGTTATTATTATTTTTAACGTTTGCCTGTTTCTCCTCAGCAATTGTGTCTGTCTGTGGCTGAGACACCTTCACAATGTTCACAACTTTAAATTCTTTTTCCTCGGAGATAGTCGATAATTTTGCCGATGATTTCTCTTTCTCCTTGGACGCTATCTCGGAAAATCTAGGCAGAATCTCCAATTTTGGATCAAAGAGGCTGCTAATGCCTCCATCCAAAGGCATAATGAAGAGATCGTTACTGTCTCCCACGTCTTGAGCTCCTCCAGTGGCACGCTTTTCCTTTTCAGCCCTGGTCATAACATCGACTCTGTGGGCAGCATCTTTCTTAGCTGCATCTTGCAACTTTTTCTGTTGTTTTTCCTCGTGAAGTAACTCCCGAAAGTAGGTTTTATATGGCTGAAGCATCAATCTTTGCTTTGAGACTTCGGTAAATCGTTTTCGCTGCAGCGTCTTCAGGTCTTGTTCAAGACGTGTAGGGGCAATTTGAGCTGGGGGATCCACGTAAGGAACATTGCGTTTCTTCTCCGGTCCTGGTTCGATACCATCGGGGTGTGTTCTGGGACCGTAATCTAAAGGTACAATTCGAATGTTTCCAAAGTCCCTCATGGATGGAATTGGAATTTCACCTTTGATAATTCGTTCGTCACAGAAGAAAATCTGGGACAGAAAGTAAGAATATTTTATTTGAAAAATCCCCATTGTTCAATATAGGTAGACAATTTTTTGTTATATGCTTGCTACCTGTCGAAGTTTACAATTTGCATATATTTGAACTCGGATCGTTTCCACGTATTGGGTCTTGTAGGTGCTCTTCACCAACTCGTTAAAGTCAACGTGAATCTCATTCCACCCAATCTCTAGCCTTAAAGGTACTTGACACATGAAGGAAAACTTTTTCAGGGCTGATGGATTGTACCAAGTCGCGAAAGAGAATCGCCTTCGGTACGCGTTGCTGTCCATGACGAGGACCTCAAAGGCAAAGTTTCTTCTGTAGTTCTTCATGGTCATGACCAAATGGGGAAGGGTAATGTGGAGCGCGTTTAAAGCTGACTTCGGGGTGGCTATGTACGTGCCCAAGTTTGTTCTTGGATTTGACAATTCCAATACGTGATACGAACGGTCATCATCATCCAAGCGACGCTTCACTGCACCTACTCCGGTCTGAAATTAGAAAAACGCATAAGTGCTACTTGGAGTGACATTTAAAATACATTTGTCGTTAGAATCATTTAATTAATTCAGTCATTGTCATTACCCGCTTATCCCAAGTGCCCAAGGCACCCTTTTCGCCGGCGTAAAATAGTGGAAAGAATACACTGCTGGCATCAGTTGTGGTCACAGTGCTTGATGGCATGTACACCTTTGTTTGAGAGCCTTCTTTTGGGAGAATTCTTGGCCTGGATAAGTTTTGCAACATCGTACGATATGAACGGACGTAGTCCGGAGAAAGCTTTTGGGAGTAGGTAGTCATCTTAGGTTATTTGTAATGTCTGAAAGCAGTCTTATGTATCACCCCTCGGCAATTTTTAGGATAATAATCTTCACTTAAAATTTTGAAAAGTCGGGAGAATCTCGTCATTATTTCAACATGTCCATC
>JAHZNI010000563.1:0-23834 GCA_027744415.1 Seira ritae
AAAACCGAAGCCAGGTTGAAGGCAGTTGTCTTGTTCCAGCGTCCATCGCTCGTATTCAAATTATCAATACGACACCCAAGCGTACTACCGGAGTTCAGACATTTCTGACTGCAGGGGATTTCCCAGCCAAAACTCCAAAGCTTCCGGATCCGAGTCAGCCACCACCGCCAACATCACAGAAAAGTACTGCTAATACAAAAGTTGAGCCTAGCTCAAGTTCGACATCCACCTCTGCTACCAACAGCACGGCATCGACATCTACGTCGACCACCAATGCATCTGCTATCAAACCAGTAATAAAAGTGGAACCCGGCGAACCCACGAAGACTGCTAGTGCTAATGCTACAAATGTACAAGCAAAAAATTCAACGAAGGATGATTCAGTTAATAAAACAACTGCTTCCCTAAATACTTCCAATGCTGCTAATAAGCCTAAACCCACGGAAGGCCCCTCGTCCAAACCTGCTAATTCGGGTCCTGGCTCAAGTGTACAGCAGCTGAAGCAATCACCTGCGACACAAGTGATACACCGAACTCCTCCCAGTAGCTCAGTGGTTACCATTATTAAAACTCCTGGTGGCAAAGGACCTGCAATTATTAGAAAGATTCCACAACGTCCTCCAGCAAACATTGAAAATTGTCAATCCAATGGATCACAGTCTAATCCAACAGCTAAAAATGCTCCTGGTCCGAGTGGATTCACGAAGACCTTCATATTAGTTCCTAAAGATGAGCCTTGTGATGTAGACAGTACCGAAGTTGAAGAAGCTGATCCTTTTTTGAGCGGTGAGAACGTTCCAAGTGAATCTATGGAACCGGAACCTAAGGAGAGTTAAGTAATTTTGTAACAGTGTCACACTGGTTGCAATTTAGTGTAACGACCAAGATGAAATGACGAATAATGAATATAAATATAATATTTATATTTACCCATTACAGTTAGTTGTGTTTATTTGTTATAAAAGTGTTTGTTTTGGCATTTAGAGAACTTCCATTTCATTTTTGTTGGGTAGGTTGGATTTAGATTGATTTTAAGACATTTCTTGCTCATATGATCTTTAACGCATGCCTTTTTATAAAAATAACATTCCAGAACCTTATTGTTCTGAATTCAAGCCTATAAAGTTATAGATCAATAGGTAGGTGCTACAAGCTTACATACGAAAAAACGTACCCTCTGAAAATTCACATTGCTGAATTTAAATATCAAATTACTGAAATATTATTATCGATGATAATTGACTCCTAATATGATGAATGAAAAATGGAAGTTTGCACTTTGACTTCTTAATATTTTTATGTCACATTTACGTTTTTCTGCTATGCCAGTTGTGGCAATTTTTTACATGTTAAAACCATCTTCCGACATACTTATTCTATTGTATAAAGAACAAGCACAATCAACTTAATTTTAGATCAACTGCCGTCTTGCCCCCCACTATTTGTAAACTGTAATGCAATATATGTTTGTCGAAGTAATAGGTTTTTTCGCTGTAGTTTGTTTCACTATTTTATAGATGTAAATAGATTTACAAAAATGTCCAACGTCTCCTGTACATGATGGACTATGCATGCATAAATAATTAAGACCGACTCATTCAATAAAATCCTACTTTTTTTAAAATAAAAGTGAAAGGAGTTTCTACAAACGGAAGCGATAAATGATGAAATTTTTAAACACTTCTACCTATCGACCCAAAAGAGGTATATTTTTAACGTAATATTATTAAAAATTAAACTTGGCCTTCGTGTACATTCTAAGTACTGTCTTTTAAAAATGTGCTCGAGTATAGCACTTATATACATAAATTATGTTTTAACGAACTAAAAAACAGTAGCGTTAGAAAGAAACTTTATGTATTGTTAGTATAGTTTATAAAATTAAAGGTAGTCTATTATTTCGTTACGTTACGATTATCTTCTCCTTAATGATCATTGTTAGTCTTAAGGTACGACGTCTGATACCTAAATACTTTAATAAAGTCCTACTCCGTGCTATATATATTCTATGTCCAAATTAGTTATTGAAATATCATCGCAGTTTGCCGATATATACTTCTATTTTATTTTGCGGCGAACTGATTATTATTGCTCATTCTTGTGCATGATATAAGGAAGCCCATTGTTTCATTCCTGGTTTATATTACAGAGAAAATTGCTGCTACCTTCGGACGAGTTCTAATGAAGCGCAAGAACTAATTAAATCAACTAATATGCGTAAAATTCTCCCGAACTTTCTTCAGTTGCAGCATATATCATATCGTGTTAAATGCCATGAGTAAAAATAAATGTCTTGAACTTAAATATTCTAGAGAAAGGCAAACACATAATAATAATGCGAAATTACAATGAGCGAGAAATGAAGGCAAGAACGATAACAGAAAATATTTTTATGATTCCAATTCATTAAAGTCTGAGCAAGTGTAAACTGTAGCGCAGCGTCTGCTGAGTGCTATAGTGCGGACTCTGCACAGCTTTTTCTACTCAAGGTGAGAATTCGCACTCAGGCATAAGCACTAGACCTGAGTCAATTTTTTTCATTAAATTAAAGTGTATGAGAGTGGGAATATATTGCTCGAATTTAATTAATTTTTTGCGCCTTGTGCTACATTGTGAATTCATAGTCCATAGAAAAGATCAACCTCAGTTACCATCGAAATGGAGACACTTCCTTCCGCATACCTACTCCTTTCCGTGCGAACTGACCCGAATGCTTTGAAGGATGGGAGCACTCAAACAATAAATGAGGACGACTTGAACAAAAATGAGCAACCTATGGATGAAGACAACGTTCAAAAAGACATAGACTTGGAGTTATGCAGGACGAATTATATGAAAGTCCATGTTTCTGAAATCTCATTTGAAGATGTCATCAAGCACTACGACTTTTGGGCAGACAAGTATGACGGGGTAAGTTGAAACACCATTAACCCTTTCTTACTATTCTTACTCTTATTTCGTCATAATATGTATACCTATGTATGTCGTCGCAGGATATGAAAAAAGGCCACTATAATGGACCTGGAATTTTGGGCCAATTAGTTGATCAATTCTACCCCACTCAAAATCGCTCAACTGCCAAGATTTTGGATGTCGCTGCAGGAACCGGTCTTGCTGGAGAAGCGCTCCGTAAAGTTGGGTTCAAGTGGGTTTTTAGTAATTCATTCTAATACCTTTAAAACAAATTGTTCAAAGCTTACGATGTGACGAACAGGTTAATTGATGCCGTTGAGCCTTCAGGAGGAATGCTGAATGTATTACGGTCCAAGGGGATTTACAGTCAAATATTTCAAAATTCCATTGGGTTTCAACCGATTCCTGGAATCCTCGCAGGTGTTTGTGATCATGATATGCATCTGTTCCTCTATATTCCGCATATAATTCTTAATTATCGATGCTGACAATATTTTTTTTTCATTTATGTGCGTTGGAAGATTCATATGATGCTCTAGTAATGTTGGGGGGTATGGGTGAAGGACATGTACCCATACGAGCTATGGACGAAATTATAAGGATAGTTCGGCCAGGTAAAATAGCAATCTAATATATTCTGACTAAGTAAAATTATGGAAGCTTCAATACTATAGAAGTGTCATTTTTAGGAGGATTGATTTTCATCGTAATGAAGCACGAATTCATTTCGACAGTAGACGAATACAACAATAACAAATTAGCAGCGTTCTTGCAAATGTTTGCCTACAAAGGGTTGTGGTGGCAGGTTTGTAAAAGCGCCACAGATCTCAAATCATAAAGTGAACAGCAACTAATACATTACATTTTTGATTGTGCATTCCAGGTAACCTCAGACGTAGTACAAAACTTTTTATTTGATGAGGATGGCATTGTTTTCTGTTTTGAAAAATCTGAGATTTGAGATTAGAAACACTTTGAAAACCAATTAAGAACGCCATGTGAAACCTTATACTAAGTACTTTTACGCATGCACCAGGACCTATGACCTATGGTCACATTTAAACGATATAAGATACCAAATTTATTAACTGAATCATTTACTCATTTTCATCAAACCGGTATTCAGGCGAGGATCAGAATTTATTCGTAAATTTTGAAAAACACTTCTTCCATATTAAGATTAGTTGTTCAATTGTACAGATTCAGATTGTGTAGATTCGACAAATTAAAACCCCCTAATTGTTGAAATGAACTTACTGAGCATGTTGCAGTATTCCGTAATCTCCTGTAACTAACCAATCCGGACTTTTCTTTTGCACTTCATCAACGACTTCTCTTTTCAACCCTGCAACACAATCCGCTTTGAGCGTTCTTAAAGTCAATAGTGGAGCAGGGCAAAATCCCCTAAGAGCATCTTTAAAAGGGGTTTCTGGAGGCCAGCTCCAGTCTCCTATAAGCTTCCTATAATTTAAATCGCCTTTGAAAATTAGATGAGTGTGCTTTCCCAAAGTTGAATATAGTTCGGGATCTGCATCCCTCATTTCATGGAATGCATGTGGATAAGTCCAAAAATCGAATTCAACAACTCTCCATCTAAAACAAAAGGAATTGAATTGCACTAATTTATAGAAATATTCATTACTTTACTGATTACATCTTCTATTGAAGCTATATTTGAGAAAAATTGTTACCTCCCAGAAGAAACATAGCTCTTCCATTTCTCAGCAAGTTTGACTAAAGTTGGCTCTTCTGTGCATTTTGCCATTTGGTCCAAAAGAAAATGAAAATCTGGTGTCATCACATCAGATACAAACCATGGAGTAGTTTTCACGTAAATATCTACATGATCCACCCGTTCCATTAATTTGTCAGCCAAGCAAAGATCGGTGAATAATTCAAAGCCAGAATTATCTAGGATGTAGCCAATGCTGGTGGGCTTATCGGACTCGGATTTAGCGTTGGCTAGAACTTTCCAAAAATTTGCAGAGTCATCACAAAGAACATACTTGCGAAGATCTTTCAGTTGGTCGACAAGATTTCCTGATTGATGAACATCTTTTCCTGCCGATAAGCTTAAATCGCAACGGTTTCCCCACAAGCCCACCTCCAAAAGGCTTTGAAGTACTTCGTCAGATGCTTCCGTTTTTAAAACAAACTCCCCCAAGAGAACAGCAGCTTTAAGGGAACTGAAAAATCCCTCTTCCTTCTGTTTTCTAAATGGATCGAAGCTCTTTAAAAGTTGGGTTTGTTTGAACGCGTTATCAATTCTCTCGTAGAAGTAGCATTCCGCGTGAAGCCATGGGGCCGAGTACCATCTCACGTCTTCAACATTTCCATCGAAGTATTGATTAGCGATGTACTCCAAGTACGAATCCCAAACTTGCTTGTTTATCCTGGCCACTGGTTTGTTTGTAATCATTTCATTCTTCAATTTTGCAAGAGCACCAACCACTGTTTTGATCTCATCCTTGGCGTCCTTTAAAATCGAACAGAACAAGAATTTGCTTAAAGTAATGCCATTAAGTTTACGAAATTGCAAAAAAACATTTCCCACTTTAAATGTAAAACTTACAGGTCCATAAACTTCCGCGATTTCATTTTTGTCCCTGGAAAGCTGGTCGATGATTTTCGTCAGAATGACTGGCAGTCTCTCGTTTATAGTTTTGAATCCAAACCCCCTAATAAAAATATAGTTGAAGAAAAGTGCAAAAATGTGTTAAATATACATATTCATATTCATTACATTTTCATAATAATGTTCAGAGTTGTAGAGCTTAAGCGACCTTAATTATATAACAGAATGAGTGAGTTTCTTCTTACTGTTTATACTTTGCCGATAATGGGACACAAGTCGGATAAGTGTCATCAATCAGATTAAAATCTTTTGTTGGAGAATTAACTGTTGGAGAAACAGGGACATCTTCTACCGGTGGCATTTTGTTCCTTTAAAACTACAAGATATACAATAATATGGTACCGAGCGTGTTGTAAATTTGATTATTATATCGACAAGATTCACTATTATAATCCGAACCAACCTTTCAGGATGGTACAAGGTATTTTTAAAAAAATATTCCGAAACTAAACCTGAAACTTTTAATATAGTGAACAGTGAACAGTAAACATGTGGATTTTGACCAAATGGTGATGATGATGGTTGCCTGCTGCACCATATGATCGCCAAGATTTCATTCGCGTAGCACGTAGCACATGCACGCTGACTGATGGACATGGGACGGACGATTTTAGTTTTTTGTGTGTTGAGATGAGCATTTTTCATTCATTTGATTTGATGCTCAATCGGAGATTCATTTTCGTGCATGGTGAACAAAGACATGTGATCTCGTGATCTGGTCAGATCAGTACATGCGGAAATAGTTAGAAGTATATAATATGAATCACAGTCACAAAAATTATCTCTTTTTCAATTCAACAGCAAAAACAGATTCCATTTTTATTCAAAATCTTTACTACTAATTTAACAATAAAGTAATAACTGAAGTAAACAAAATCTAATAATTATTCTTAATAATTATTTTTCACAGGGAACCTTTCACATCGATTTTTTTCGTAGTACCAAAACCTACTTTTGAAGCAGCATATCCAACAATAGTATACTGTATAATAGCATGTAAATTATACAAAGTTACTTTTAAAGCAAGAAACATCAAAACGTTATGAAATTATAATTGAAAAAGTATAATGTCAAAGAGAAGTAGTAACAAGTCTTACGCTGAAGTATGAAGATTGGCAATGTAAAGTGAATCTATGTGTAGTCACTAAAACAAATGACGAAATTTCGGATGCTCCTTTAGTTGAGATTCCAACAACTGGACAAGCCGTTCATTTAAACAGTAAACCTGCAATACGAAATGTTTCATACGATGGATTATATTATGATCTCCCATGCATGCATTGGAAATACTAGTAGGTGTGACAAAGAATATGATTTGTGATATAATTACTTCATGAATCGGACTGAGTTTGAGTTGACCCTTTTCAATTTGCTCCAGAAGTATTTCATTTTCAGGAGTAATATTAGGGGGGTTTTCTTCGTCCTGTGCTGGGTTAAATGACACAGTAAGCAAGGGAGGACCTTCAACCCTCATTACGAGCTGCTGTAAATTCAGATTTTAAAAATCAAAAGTATTATTACTAGGCTCACGTTTGCCGATGTTTTGAATAAAAACTTTTTCAAATAATGCAAAGGAACAATAATTTAGTACTAATTTTCATAAAATGAAATCAAGTCAACTATGCAAACTGATTGAAAAGACATTCGTCTGACATTGAAGAGAAAAATGAAAATACATACGGTGGAAAATTAACAGAAAATATTAGCATAAAAAACGTCTGTCCAGGACAAGACTTACACCCTCCTGTCCGAATCTTAGCATGCTGATTTGTTCAAAGCCGATATCAATCGTCAAAACCTTCCGCATGGGCTGAGGCAAAGGATTCGCCTCCGTTGGAGGGGAAATGACAATGGGAAGTTGACATTCATAAGTCAAGCGCCTGAAAGGTCGAAACAGTTTAATGAAAGCATTAGCCATTTTAAAGAAAATGTGTATGCATGATAAAAAATGAAATTAGTATGAACTCACTGTGAGTTAAAAAGAACCCGGAGTCGATTAGGATTAGCAGTTGAAAATGTCCTTATATTGTACTGCCCAATTCGCAACAGCTTTAGCACAAGTGTAGAAGTTCGAAACGGAGGAGAAGCTAATGCATAACGGTTTTCCACCGGAGAGCAATAGTTGCTCCTAACCATAGGGGAGATGGATGGAGTGATTTCAATCATGTTAACTCCAACATTGCTAACGCCAGAATTTGTGGTAGAGTTAATATAAGATTGGGAGCAGAAATCGCCATGCCTTTCTACTGACTTTGGAGCTTCCTCAGTGGACGTAGAGGCACTCAAGGAAGAAATTTCCTGAATCTCTGGAGTAAGCAGACGAGAGATATCTTTACCTTTGGATGCATAGGCAGGAGAGGCTGTAGACAGATAAAAATTAATTTGAAGTATGTATTTTTCGATAGACAAACAAATAGGTAGACAGAGACTGAGTTGGAGTATAAAATATTTTTACCTGAATTAGAGGAGGTGACATTGTAATTATTGTTGGTTTTCTGCTGTTCTATGATTTCTGTCTCGATTTCAATTTCGGCTGCAACATGGCTCACTTCAGTAGAAACACATTGTTCAGTCTCGGCCTGACTGGAACTTTCTGGGGCAACTTGACAATCATCATCGTCATCATCAGTTCCTTTCTTCTCACCTTCCTGAGAGCTCCCTTTCTCATTTCTCCTCCGAGTTTTTTCTCCAACGTTATTGACTGCAGAGTGTTCCGCCGCTGATAGCGCATCCATTGCTGCTTTCACTGCCCCTCCAAGCCCAGTAACTGCTGGAGGATAACTTGTCTGGATTTGTTCATTCCTCAAGTTGTCCATGCTGATCATAAGTTCTCCTGCTTGATTGTTTCCCTCGTCATTGTCATCTGCTTGCTCTGGTTGAGCTGCTTCTTTCTCTCCGTTCCTTCCTCCAAGCTGATTTCTTTGAGCAGTTTGCTTCGCACTCCATCTCCCACTCTTGGGCGCTGGACTCTTTTGCTCCTTGGTTTCTCTTCCTCTCTTCGTTCCCCTTTTCCCATCTTCTTTGGTAGGGGCAGGAGGAACTGAGGCCTCCGAAGTAAAAGAGTTCTTGTTTGGCGTGATGGGGATCGGAATGGGAGTCAGTGAGCCATTATTGGATTGTTTATTATTGCATCCAAGAAAGCGTGCTTCTAACACCCTCTTTAACTGCAGCAATTCACAAACAGTGAAGTAGCCACGAAATCTAGCAGTCTCTGGAATATCTTGGGGCACGATTAACTTCTGACATTCCGCTGGAAGCTCCCTCCAAAGTATTTCAAGTCCACCTGGCAAAGCGTTGGGATCCGCTAAAGCAGGTGTTTGCACAGTCATCGTAGCAGATTTCTGAATCAGGTTCGCAGCAGCTCCACACGAGGAAGCAGAAGATCCTCGATTTCCACAGCTTGATCCAGTATTATTTACAGATTGTCCGTTAGATCCAATAGCTCCAGTCATCCACCCAACGGTAGAAGAACCACTGTTATTTCCTCGATCACGAGATGAATTCCCAAACGGCGCAAAAGTCTGCTGTTGTTGTTGCATTTGTTGCACACAAGCGGCATGTTGCATGAAGCAAGCTTGTTGCATTGGGTTCATGTTCATCATGGGATGGGGAATGGCTGGTGGCGGGTTCGGCATCGGGTGAGCATGAGCATGAAAGGGGTACGTGCCACCATTTCCGAAATTGCCGGAGTTCATGTGCATTCCAAAGGGCATGAATTGTTGTGGCGTTGGTCCGTGAGGAAAGTGCGCCGCGTGTGGTTGTCCATGTCCATGATTTGAGTGTTGTTGAGATTGGGAAGGATTCATTTGCTGGGAAAGGTGATGATTGTGATTGTCTATCATACTTGAATGTTGTTGATGCTGAAGGTGGTTCTGGAAATGATTTTGTTGTTGATGTTGGTGAATTTGAGGGAGAGTATGAGGTTGGGAATGAGCGTGTTGCCCATCCACTCCTCCATTCAAGCTACTACAATGTCCGAGAAGCTGGGACAGGGCGCTTCCAGGATTTTGTTGACCTTGATTAGAGAAATTCTGACTGGACGAGTTATTCTCGAGTTGCAATTGCTTTCCTTGTTGGCACGAAGCAGATCCGGTGATGACAATGCTGGGCGACCCCCCTGATATTTCACTGTTGTCGCACATACTGCCACTACTGTACCTAGATGAGTAATTACCTGGGGGAATTTCAGGCTCGAAATCGGGGGGTTGAGGTGAGTTTTCCAGGGAATCGGGTAATAAAGCTTGTAGATTAACTATTTCTTTACCAATGCGCTCTAAGAATGCTTCATTTCGCTCTTGTACTACTGGAGACGGTGGAGTGAGTGCTTCTAAAATAGAGATTGCGTCTGTTATATCATCGCCGCCTCTGCGCTCAGATTCTTTTTTACTTTCCTCCAGTGATGGATGTGAGGTAGGAATTAGGGACAACTCCTCATACAACTCGTCGTAGTTGACTGAATGCGACATCTTCTCTTCAAACTCGCTGGGGTACCCGTGAAAAGATAGGATAGGTAAGATAAGAAATCAAAAATATCCAAATTGTTATAAAGGATTGATATGTAAATTATTCTTTTGATAGGTACCCAAAACTGGGGAATGCCATAAACCGAGAGAGATTATGCTAAGAAGTAAAAATGAACTTTAAATTATCTTCTGCCTATCTACCTTAGGCGTCGTCCATTAATTACGTCACGCTCCAGGGTATGTACCCATGTCTGACTGGAGCGTGACTCGCCATATATTGGTAAATGACAAAGTGCGTGACAGGGGATGTATGTATGTCTGAAAATCGGTTTTTTCGCGTGACGTAATTTATGGATGACACCTTATATCTCGTGGACTTCCTTTTTCGAGGGCCGACTCTCTTGAGGAATAGGAATATGCTACAGTGATTTACAGCAACGAACAAACGAAAATATGTTCTCCAATTTTTTGAACGCCTTGTTAATTAAGACGTTAATGTGTGTTCCTGATACTTGATTGTTAACAGGAAATGTGATTTACAAAATGACTGAAAACTAATTTTAAATACTAACTGTATAGTCACTGAAAAAGCTTGCTGCGTGCTCATGTGGTGGAAATGTCGACCACCTATTTTCTCATTTGGTTAATTGAGCCAGAAGAACGACTGAAAAATGCCAGTCAGGGGATTCAGCCTCGGTCCATGTTCAAATGAGGAAACGTCGAGATAGCATAATTCACATAATTTCATGTGGATCGGAGCCTCCACAAAATTCATTCATGCATAGCGTCAATTAAAGCATACATCGACATTATCCGCGTAGTTTTCAGTACATTTTATAGGCAAGCCCACTTGAAAGTTCAACCCAGCTTCAAGTCGAAGAAGGCTAGATACATTTCAAAGCAAAAACGCTGATCTTGCGCAGTGGATATTCGGAAGCAAGCAACATGTATGATGATGATATGTCTTTAGTAGATACCCTTAGGTACATATACCTATCTGTGTTAAGCAGTGAATTATGCCTTCGTTTTTAATGGAGGAGAACTTACTACGAACGTTCATTTTGAATTTGAATTCAAACTTCGAGCTGAAAAACGTATATATAAATGCAAGTACATATATAGTTTATCGTATGAAATGTATATTATATGTATGTATGTAGGTAGGAAAAGGAAAGCCATACCTGGAAAAGGAATCATATACTTCATTCTTTGAAGAATGAACTTCTTACAATTTTACGCGTGCAAAATAAGGCTCTGTTAGCAAGTGAGGACGTACAATGTATGTAAATTCCTTATCTTCCGAATTCAGTTCGGTTTGACCTTATATATATCTGCTACAATTAATCAAACGAGATGGAATTAGACTGGAATTTTTCACGTGTTTGCATAGTATGTACTACATTTACAACTTCCAGCCAACAACTCTCTTAATTTCAGAGAGTATTATAAAAAAAGATTATAGGAATATTTGGCAAATTAATTATCGTATCAAAGTTGGCGAAGCTATAAGAAGAAAAAATTTATTCTACTTAATAAAAATGCAGATATGCAAAGGGACGAACTGCGCATTATTTTTCTGATAATTCTCATAATTTGGATATTTTTTATTTATTATGTCTCCTCGCCCGAGATTTCATTTTATGAACTTCTACGAACGCTCGCTAACTGTAGTTGAACGTATCATATTTACCTAAAACCCATGCCTTCAAAACTGCTCGGACGCCCTTCATGATCAAGTTTTTCACTAATGATTTGCATCAACTTTGGAAGCAAAAGCAAACACTCGGATTCAGATAGATGCAGTGCTTCTGAGCGTGAATATACATATGTATGTTCCTGAAAATATCCAATTTCTATATTCACTAGGTTCTATTTTCGACTGCGTAATTTAATTATCGCTCTTACTAAAGGGAACTAATCCAAAGAAAAATGGAAATGATGAAAAAATACCATATCCATTTTTGATTCCGACAATTTGCATAGTTCACGACATTATCGACACACGTGGATTAGGTAAATGCATTGAGATGGAAAGCTATGTTTGATGTCATCTTCTATGAAAATGTTTAATTGTTATCTTCTGGATTTCCTTTCCTGGTTTGGTTGTTAAATAATAAAAGTATTTGTCAGGGTTGAAAGTCCTCCTCTCAACGCGTCATTTAACCTAGACTAGGCTGAAAGAATAGATAAGTCCTGAAGATGAAATGGGCACTATATCATGAACTGTTCACGTTCAGTATTTTTCTAAAACCATATGAGCTAATTAAAGTCATCATATTTTAATAACGATCACATTGCTTTTTTGTATGAAAAAGTATAGCGATTAATATTAGCACTATTTTTAGCGCTTCGTTGTTTTTCGAAGATATACTGAACGATCAGTTAATTTAACATTTTTTATTAAGGCAATTTTTCACAGACTTTTTAATCTTTCATTCATAGCATTGTCGATTAATTGAATTCATCTTGCACTAGCAACTTTGACTCAAATTAATTTAATCCCATTTTTTAGACGTAAGTAAATTCAAAATGTTGCTCTAACCGATTAAACCGTGTCGAGAGTTTTTGTCGAGAAGATTTCTATCCAGTAGCCGTCGGGATCTTTAATGAAAGCCAACCCCTTCATGCGTCCATCGTCAGGCTTTTTCACAAACTGTACACCGAGCTCCTCGAATCTTTTACAAGCCTCATACACATCGGGAACCAAAACTCCAATGTGACCATAACCAATCCCGTCGGCGTTTCCTATTTTGTACGCTTGCTCTGGCTCATTCTCAGTCCCCCAATTACTGTAGAAGGATCAACAAAATTGTTCAGTTCTCAGTTCGATCTTGCCAAAATAAAAATCACACAAAATAACTTAAAATATCGCTCTCCATAGAATCAAATCAGATTTTAAAATCAGTTTGTAATGATAATGAGCTTTTTCAAACATGGTGAATAAATATGAAACTCACGTTAGTTGACGGGTCCTTCGGAGCGCAAATAGCTGCAACCTCCTCGTCCGTCAAAGGAGGCTTAACTTCATCTCCCATGCTGGATCAAATTATGTCGAGTTCGTACCTAAAACTAGAAATGACAGAAACGTTTGGCACTTTTTCTTTTTATATTTGTGACATTTAAACCCATATTTTCTTTACCAGTTAATTTACTTTTACTAGTTAATTCCACCGGTGTACACCGCAATAAATAACTATTTAAGCAAAAATTGGCAAATCAAGTCAAGCAAAGTAAACACTTAACACTTCTTTAAATCATTCTACAGAACATGAACCACATGACAAGGACAAGAGATTAGATTAGATGGGCATCAGGATGAGGTGCATTTACATAACTTTACTAATATTATGTAGCATGCATGCATGCGGAAAGCATTATGTATTCCAAAAAATGCTTTTTGCTTCTCGTTCATATTTCACATGAACGAACATCGAGCAATTGCAACTGCATTGATGAAGCCGAAGTGAAATGTCACCTTCACTTTCACATGAAAAAGTTGTTTACTACATACATACTTTGCCGTGCATGATCCAAAACTGACTACTTTGAGCCTTTCCTTAGCATTCACAACTTCACATTGTTCACCTTCTCTCCAGCAAAACAAAAAATATACCGCGAACAAAAAAAAACAAGATCCTCTTGAATGTATTTTGTTTTTTGCTTTCGTAATTAAACTGTGTACTGCTCCGATGGGCATTTAATTATTAAATAACTTCGATGATGTTGTTTGATTTGATTCATGAAACAATTTGTTTTAATTCGCCGTATTTCAGTAGTTTTGGAAAAGTTACGTAAGTTCCGTGAAAGAAGAAGAAAAAAGAATTTATTTTTCTGCAATTGAAGTTTTTTATTTTCTGGAGCTGTATTCAATCAGAAGGGGTCCAAGATGTTTTACCACGTAAGTTATTTATGGAGTATTAGATAGTTTAATTCAAACATTTCAATTAATAGGCTTTTCTGTAATTTGTAGATAAGTATGGAACATGAAATCCTCCTTCACCCTCAATATTTTGGTCCAAAACTGCTGGACACAGTGAAGCAGAAACTGTTTACAGAAGTTGAAGGCACTTGCACAGGGAAGTACGGGTTCGTAATTGCAGTGACAACGGTAAGATTGGAATGTGACTGCAGTTGCAGGTATAGAAGTGTAAATAGTTTGGAATTAGTTTTAAAATCAATGATTATCTTTGAAATGACATGACGCAGATTGACAAAATTGGATCCGGAACAATTTTGCCCGGCCAGGGATTTGTCACATATCCAGTGAAATATACAGCGATTGTTTTCAGACCATTTAAAGGGGAGGTAGTTGATGCTGTAGTCACTCAGGTCAATAAAGTTGGCATGTTTGCCGAAATCGGACCTCTTTCTTGTTTTATTTCCCACCATGTAAGTAAAGTTACATTCTTCAAAATTGATTTCTTGAATTCGGACACTTCATATTAGCTTATCCAACTATTAAGTTTTGGTTATTCAACTATCGTATCAATGGTTGATTGATATTGCAGAGTATTCCAGCAGAGATGGAATTCGACCAACTAGCTACTCCCGCTTGTTACAAGTCCAAAGATGAGGACATAGTTATTAAGCAAGATGACGAAATTAGATTAAAAATCGTAGGAACTAGAGTGGATGCAACGGGAATAGTGAGAAAAAATTCGGATTCTAAAAATATTTTTAATATTGAATGAAATTCATTAATTTAATTTTTTGGGCATTTCAGTTCGCTATTGGGACGCTAATGGATGATTACTTGGGTTTGATATCGAACTGAATGCGTGCACTGTGCTGTTTCTGATTAATAACGGATTGGATTGTTACCGTTTAGGTATTTATTCGGAATGGTGGTTAGATGGTCAAGGTATTAAGAGATTTTTCACTGTTTTGTCTGAAAGAAATCCCTTTTAAATTGAAACTCTTTATCTATATTTTATACACATGTCGAATACGAAATGTTTGTTTTCAATTTTACATGGATAATTTTTTATAGCTCAACTTTCAATTACGCATTCACTGGTGTATTATTTATTTAATAATACATATTTTCCTTCACAAGGATAAACTAAGATTTGTTTAATCCGCCAGTTGTATTTTCTTAGTCATATTCCACATTAAGGAAGAAACATTCAATGATATTGTCGGCCATAAAAATTGAGTTAATAATAATCAACAATTACAATGTCACAGACCACATAGGGTTCAAGGAGTCTTGCTCATTGATGTTGCATCAAAAATTGTGCCTTGTGCTAAGATGACCGACGGAACAATATAATCCACTCTTTCATAACTGATGGAATCGATTTCTAATTTGTCAGCAATTTAAAGCGACGCCCGATCATATACAACGGATCCTATCAGTTGTGTATTATAATGCAATCAAGCTCAGAAAGACATCAAATATTCAGAAACGTAATAAATACATTTATTTTACATGTGAAAACTATTCGTAACTATCGTAACTTTAAACATAGAATTCGCCTTTAAAAGTAGATCAGGAATATTCCCGCCATTGTTGTGTAGCAGCAATGTATGTTCCAGCCATTAAATACCGATCAATTAAAAAATTCAGTTGCACATGGCACATGATCAGATCCTCTCGAGTAAGAACAGCCATACTTAACATAGCACATTTCTCGGTTGTTAATGTATGTATTGCGGAGGGATTTCACATACTCCTTTGCAGCATTTCTGGAACCCTGTTGATTGCGTCAATTCATTTTAGGCCTTTTTAAAAATTTATATATGAAAGGAAACATGCTTTAAGTTTTGTTTACCCGGACAATCGTAGTCCCACTTGCAATGTCGAGGAATTCCTAACCCAGGTCCTGGGTTTACTCCCCAGCCGTAACTTGCATGCTGGTGGTGAAGACCTCCATATCCAAAAGCCCCACCACCACCTCCATAATAATTATTGCCCGGTTTCGTCCATCCTATTAAGCTTCCAAGACCTACGCTTTGTGGTTTAGCTATAGGCCATCCATATCCATACGCAGGCTGAATGGGCTGCGCAGAGTACACAGGACATGGGGCTACCTGATCGAATCCTTTGTGTATGCTGCGGGTGGGTCTCTTTGGATTCGATGGGTTTGGAACGTAGTGCTTTTAAAAAAATATATATTGTTTCATTTCTGATCGTGTTCACACGATACAACTCTTGCTTATTTGCCTTACCGTCAAGTTGAATTTTTGAACAAATGCCGCACCCTTTCATTCTTTGAAAAACATATGTATTTACATTGAAATGACGTACCACATCTATCCCATTTTGTGATGTCTCAGAGTTGATGTCAGGATGGCCATCCGAATTCCTGCGTCGAAAGTAGTACGCACCAGCCGCCCCATTTCCACCGGAAGTCCATCCTCCCCCAACATGGTCTTTGAATAATTGGCCGATGTTATGAACTCCGTGCTTCAATGTTTCAATCCCTTTGTGAATTATCGTGCCTCCGCCACCTGCAAAAGGGGGAGATACGTAGCCTGGATTGGGTATTATTGGAGGTGGGTGGTATGGGAAAGGTTGACATGGTTTTGGCCGTACTATGGGAGGTGGGTTGTAAGGCGGAGAACCTATTTCGACATAAAAAGGAAGCTTGTGACAAAAATGGTACCGACTGGACTCGTGGTTTTAATTATCTCACATTGCCCCATGACATACCCCATGCATATCCACTTTTAGCGATGCCACCACGTCCATGGTGTAAATTTTTAAAGTTGAACGGTTGGCCTATTCATTTTTTAAAAAAGTAGAAATCAATTATATAAGTAATTAAGATTTTCAGCAACAAATAATTTCATTACCCCATGTGGTTGTTTGCGGGCAGCATTGAACATAATTTAGTTGACAACATGTACCTCCTCCGAAACCATCGCAAGAGAAAAGACATGAGCCTGTGTTTGACGCCCATCCGTTCGGCGAAACCAAGGATGCTCTTCCGTTTCCTTGTTGCGACGCATCGGCTACAGCAGCTGCCACTACATGTTCTTCGCCAGATAATTTTAATTCCGGTGATAACGTGTGCTCCAGTCTATGATTCTGGAGAAAGCCTCCAGCTGAATTTGAGGATGCCTCTTTATCATTTTGCTCCAACAGATTCCTTGTCTTTCTCTTGATATCAGTCTTTACTTCAGAACTGGAACTGAGACCAAAGCTGTCATTGAAAATAACTTTTCCACTTCTTCCGCTCTGAGTTGAGATCTGATAAGAATTCCTTTCTAATTTTGGACCGCTTCCCTTTTCCCTGATGCTGGTGCTGGGAGTATAAGCGTTGATTGTTGTAATTGTCGACGTTGTTTTGGAACTTTGCACTATAAACACAATACAGAGTGCCGATAAGACCCAAACTTTGTTATGAAACCCCATCTCAAATCCATTTAAAAATTTTCCATAAAGCTATTTAAAAACTTGTTCATGTTCTTATCTTGAAGGAGTTTTAATGACTGCGATGAACACAGACACTACAGAAATTAAAAAGATGCCGGCCTTTTAAAAAGGAAAAAAGAAAGGAAGATGCGATAGCAAACGGAAATTTTACGAAAATTCTTTTAAAGTTGGTTGGTTAAACATTGCGTGTTATGCATTTTATCAGGCCGTTAGATCCGGTCTTGGTTCTATGTAAAACAGGGAAGTGAATATGCATAAGGAATTTTCAATGACGCAACGATGCTAATTCTAATGAATGTACTGTGATTCTGTGATCATGATGATGGTGGGAATGGGAATGAGAAAAGGAGATATGTAGCTGACAAGTCAATACGTACGTTTTCAATCGAAATCCTCTGAGGAGACGCTGCTCAACTTCTCAAAGAGACGCTGTAAATGTTTGCATAATGACTTGAGAAATTTTGGGGCCAGAGGAAGCGCAAAAAAGGCGACACCCATTTTTATAACTTCTTTGTTGCTTCTAAGTGGGATATGTGTGATTACTCGCCACTCACTAATTTACAATTGTATATAAAATACTGATGTTATTTGAATCCGGCATGAACCCCAATTAGTCTTGTAGCTGATTAATTTAAAGGTTGTAAATCTGAGTGCTTATGCAGTCGATTCCGCAAGTCTCCATTGTATTTGAAATGAGGGTGTGACATTGAGTAATATATAACTAAACTTAAAATGATTCACGCTTAAAAATTTAAGCAATGTTTCTTGCTTCAAATCTAATGAAAAATTCCATTTTAATAGCATTTTTGGATTGCTGCAATTATCCAAGAAATTATAAGGAATGAATTCTTTAGCCGTGTCCTTAATCCGTTCTATTTAACCAGCCTCGTTAATTACTTAGTCTCCCTTCAAAGAGAATCTGTTATCTCAAATATTGTGAAGTGAATTATCTACTAGAATAGATTATAGTACACTAATAACTATGATCCTGATCAATTCTTGCTCGTTCCTCGCTTCCAAAATTAAAATCCCCCAAATCTCGTGCAACAGCCCTTAAATTTTCAATCTAGATTTCATATTCAGCATATTATATTCAGGATATTTCCTTTTATTGATACTTTGTCAGGTTTGAGCTGATTTGTCTCTGAGGAATAGTTGAATACTTGCCCTGAAACGTTTTTGGAAACATTATGGGTAGTTTCGATGCAAAAATTGCTAAAAAAATCTTTATGGAGTATTTCATATGAAGATTAAAGTATGTAATAATTTTTGAAGCAATCAAATTACATGCCTGTTCTTTTCTAAAGTTTTTCGCTTGAGCAGTAAAATCGAAGCTATGATGGCATCCTGATCATAGATACTTCTTTCAAGCGTTCATCGCACGACAATGTCGATTAGAAGACAGTTTAAAAATTGCAGTCCTGCAATAGAGCTTACAATGTACCTGTACGCATATGTATGTCTGTACCTTTCCCGTCCCCCTTTTGAAAGAGTCGTTAATTCTATTTTCCTTCCCTCTGAGATATGCAAAAACGCAAACTTTTCTTGGGAAAGTCGTAAAAAGAGCTTTTTTTTAAAGGCGTTGTTTTTATCTCCACCACCAATACTTCTCGGTCGTCTCTCTGCTTCCATCCATCTGAATAAAAATGAATGGATTCTGATTGCACGTCTGTGTCCTATAAAAATTGAAAAGAATAGGAAAGGAAGTCAGCCTTTTCACCGCAATTGGATCAGGCGAGGGAAAAGCCGAAGCTGAGTAGGTATGCATGCATCTAAATAAATGTAATGCGTTTCTTCTCTCCGAAATTTTTTCCTGTTCCAATTTTCATGTCCCGTTCGTATGAATAACTTTATTTTAGCTTGTGTGATAATATCCGCTGGAAACTCCCGGCTAAAGCAAATTTTTCTCGACACAGCAATAATAATAACAATAAAAAAGTGCTGTAATATGCGCAATTGTTCTATCTTAGGTACTTCTATCTGTAAAGAATGGTTTGTTCTCTCGGTCTGAGTGAGTCTGAGGCAACCTACCTGTAGTCTTCAATCGCTTTCATGAAACTGAAGGGGTGAAAGGAGCATCTCATCCCATTCATTCTCATTACATTTATTTAAACGCGTTTCTCTGCAACTTTTTGTGAGACTACGAAATCTATGCGAGGCCAAGCCACGATTCATTTTCCTTTAACATGATCACTGGTACTGTTGATGATGATGATGATGGCGGTGGTGGTAAAATGAGAAAATCGAAATGTAACGAAACTAGTGATGCTGTATATGTTTAAGGTTTGAAGAAAGACCCAGAGGGAGCACGCCAAGCTCATTAATTCAATAATAAGCATTACCTAACATTTCTCCGTATGATGGGATGTAGGAGGAAATGCTGTGGTGGCTTGTGGCAAGTGCTAACTGCTTTTTCGAGTGAAGAGGAATCCTGCAAATTGCACTCTAGTCGGAGAAATAGGAAATGAGATGAATATGTAATAGGATCGCAGGAAGCAAGCCACAATTTTGATGGATATCAATGAGCAAGGTAACTTGAAAACACATTAAAAGAACTGAGAGCTGCAGAAATATGAATGTGGAGTAATCTATGTAATAATACATAACAGGTTTAAAAGTTAGATAGTGTTTAGTGTTTACAAGCGCATTTTGTATTAAGTGATAAAAATAAGACGAGTTTCGTAGACAGGCATAATATTTGTAAGTAGGAGCTTAAGCCGGAAACTAACCCAACTAATGATATCAATGTCTACTGGAAGTAACTAAAGTCAAGAGAAGCTCTAAATGAGGAAGATCTTTTCTTGTTCTTATATTACTCGGATTTCTTTGAAATTGATGAAAAACTTGCATAAAACGACAACAACTCCAAAAAAAGCTTTATGTGCATAGCTGCTCTTTGTGTATCCATTTGAAATGGGATTGCGACAACACGCTTTCCAGGAATTCGGGTCGGCATTTATTTGGAAAAGTGATGGGGTACAATGGTTTAATCATTTAAATTGAATATATCGACGCAATTTTTGCCATGTACCTTAAACCACTTTTCGGAATACACAAAGTTAATCTTTTCAGAAAATTGGAATTCCATGGAATAGAACAAACTGAATGGTGTAAATGGATACATTTTCATCATTGAAAGATTCAAAAGTCCTACGCTACTGCGTATATATTCACATTTCCGAGAAAGTTTTATTAAATAAAACTTCCTTGACATGTAATCTGCGTTATCAAACAACGAAAGCACAATCTCCGACAATATATTTATTTTCTATTAAATCAGGACGCAAAGTCATTAGAGTTGACACACCTTTTTCTCGAGAAAAACAGTTTCATCAGCATATTAGGTACTACACGGTTTCATATTATCCTATTCAATTTGATTTTGCAAAGTAGCAGGTAGGACAAAGCCTGCTGTTCCCCACTTCATTTTCTCCTTTAAAGATAACCTATTCAAGCAGAAGACAGCTTTCTCGGCTAAATGGTAAACACATGCGAGAATCTAGTAACATAACTGACAAGCAAACTGACACTGACAGTTTTTGAAGAGCTTCGTTTAAAAAATGTATTATGCTGAAACATATCTACTAGATTTCTCGGGAGTAGTATCCACAATCCACATCATCATCATTACTGTTATGGATATGATCATGGTCATGGCACCACCACTCGTTCAAATTATGCATGCTTGCATAATAACAGACAAAAGGCAGAGAAATCAGACCGTTTTTCTGTTTCCTCGCTCGGAACCAGAACATTTCGATCCAATGTATTCATTTACTTTATACACAATGTGCCGTATATTTTGAGGACCATATTGCTTAGGCCCTCGGCACAAATGGTCAAGTTTCAAGCCACTTGAAGCACCCATCCTTTACTTCAAGCTACTTTCTTCCATTTCACTCAAATCACAGCATATCAAATGACTACATCAACAAAGTACCTTTTCCTGTAGTAAATATAGTATAGTAAATCTGCTTTTCAAGCTTCACAAGGCAGGACAGATGCGTGGAAAATGTAAAGGATTCAGATTATGAAACAGCAAAATAATCTGACATCCACCTTNAAGGCAGGACAGATGCGTGGAAAATGTAAAGGATTCAGATTATGAAACAGCAAAATAATCTGACATCCACCTTTTCGTTGATCCATATAATATGGAGCGTTTCGCTTTATCATTGACTCCAGCTTATTATCAGAATCGGAGGGATGCTCTCTTGGAGAAAATCAGCGTTAACCTTTCATTTTGGGAGAAAGTGAGAGAAAGTGTGTGTCGTTTTTGGAGCACATTAACACATTACCTATAAATGCTTGGGCTTCCTCTTCCATGCAAACAGACTATGCATTATTGAAGGAAACATTCTCTTCAACTAACCTGACTTTCTGAAACTCAACCCTGGTACATAAATAGTATTATGGTTCGGGAAATCCTTTAAAACTAAGACACTGTCAGGTTGAATTTTGGAAGACTTCAGTTAAGGAGAAAATTTGACGGATGTAAGTATGTGCATAATACTTTTGTTTTTGCTTCGACGTTACAATTCTGAAAGAATTAAAGGGACCACATAAACTTCCCAAGTTCCCACTCTTGGATACAGTACCTCTCAAATAATTTACAACAAATGTCTGCACGCTCGCTTTGTGTTAACTCTGCGTTGAGCTGGAGCTCGGCAATGTTTAGCTGGGCTGGGAGTTGGAAGCTAGTGATTAAATGAACGAGTTTACTAACGAACCAGGGCGATTTTACAGTTTCAAACGAAAAATAGAAAGTAGAAAGCTTCCTCTGGTATGAAACAAGATGCAAGTGTTTCAAGCAAATTAACAATACCGAAGAACTCAGCTACATGCCTTCCTTTTGAAACTCTAAATAATTCACCGGTGTAGGTTTTCTAAATTGGCAAAAGGAAATCTAAAGTGGATGTTGAAAAAGTCATTCTTTCCATGAAACAGGTTTCAACGCAAGTAAGTGGTCAACGAAGTGGTTTTACTCTAGTTTTTGTTTGTTTTGGTGCAATTTTGTAAACTGTCAAATGCAGTTGGTGCTATGCTATGGGTAAAGGCTTTTGTTACTTTTCCTTGAATCTTAACTCGAAAACACGTTTTATATAATGCATTCATTATAGAATGCAGAGTTCACACTCACAATCAATTGGAAAAATGTGAATTGTTGATGCTGGAAAACAATTATTTTTAATTGAATATTTTCAATGTGATGTTGTCAGATCAGAAAAAATCATATTTTGTCTTGCAGAAAACTCGTTTAATGTACCATCAAATTAAAAATTGAATTGCTTTATATTTCTATATCTCAGATGTGAACTCTCTTTGTGTTATCAAAACAAAACTTGGCTTATAAATAGATAGACTCATCCATATTCGTCCTTCGTTTAACAAGAAGACCTGGATTACCAGAGCAGATATTTCACGGTAATAAAAATTTACTGCTTGCTTTCACCAGCGTCCCGTCGCACACTTTCAATTTTCAAAAGGGAGAAAAATACCAAATAAGGTAGGTAAATAGGAAGGTGCAGGTATAATCGTATAAGGCATTTCCCTGGAAAAGTTATGCAAGTACCTATATGCCGGTTGTCTTCCTTTTTCCATTTTAAAGGACTGGTCCTCGTAACACAAACAGCCTTTTTTGCAATATATCCTCAGGCAAAAGCAAGCGGCGCTTCTTGAAGATGCTTTGAACAAAAATGGGAAAGGAGAAGGCTAGAAGAGCATCGCTAACTACCTGAGTACAAAAGAATGGCTTTGTGTTGTTGAAAATAGAGGAGGACGAGAAGAATGGGATTCGTATGGACTCTGTACGAAAGTCATGCATATTTCTTACCTTCTATACAGGTTAGATTCATTTCTTATTTTTTGAATCGTTCATCTATGATGGTAATTTACTCATACATGTCATAAACACTCCCATACAGTTCACCTGAAACCCCATTCAGCCAACTCAATTCAAATATTGAATCTTTTTTTGCCATGTTTTTGTACACAGATTTTTTGCAATGCTCTTACGTATACTTTTGGTCGACACACACCAAACGTCATAATCGTTTTGTTGTCTCTCATACGCAGCTAATACTGGCGCGAAACAAAGGGACTGATGAAGACTTAAAATTAATGAAAGCAGGGGATCGCCCTTTAATATGGTTACAAAGTAATTTAAGTAATTAACTGCATGCATCCAATTTTAGACGATTTCTTCATCAAACCCATATTATTATTATTCCGTAAAAATTACCGATTGAGTAATTCTCATTTCCATCATGCATCGCCTCCGCACATCCAAAATAAAAATATGCGAGAACCTTTTGTTCTCAGTAATCCCGTAAAACCTTACGCTAAAAGATTTAATACGGCAGCCATACATATGTACATAAATAAAAGAGGTAAAGGAAGTTGTTTCGTTCACAAGAAAAAATTCAATATACATTTATGTAAT
>JAHZNI010000564.1:0-11398 GCA_027744415.1 Seira ritae
GAGAGTAAAAAATGAAAAAAAAATATTTATTTTATTATGAATGGGAAATGAGAAATGCTTTAGAACACTCCCCTCTCATACTTTAGAGAAGACAAAAAATGGAGCATTTATTTTTTTTTATTAAACTTCAATGGCGAAAAAATCTCATTTTCCATTGTTTATTTTTTAGCGCAAAAAAATCATGACATTTGACTTTATTACACTCACATCATTTAACATTTTAAGTCCTAGACGAAAAAAGCATCATCATCGTCATCATTGTATTCCTCATGTATCACTTGTAACGTAACAATAAATGTGTTATCATCTCTATTCTCAGGTGTATGTGTGTGTGCCGAGAACAGTTAAAAACATATAAAAATACGCTAATGATTTCCCATGTTTTCCCTTCTCTGTTTGTTTGCGTAAATATTAGAATTTTTTGCTGGTATAAATACAACAAATCCTGAAGTAGCTCTCTGGCTTTTAGGCATTTACGCATGCATCGCTAATAAACCTTATTTAAGTACAAGCCAGCTAAGTACTTGCACGCAAAACAACAAAAAAATAAGTCTGATTGTTCTTATCTAATCTCATTCCTCTGCATTGTTCACTGAAGAATTTCAGCCCTTAAGCCTTCAGACTCCCTGAGCTGAAGATCCTCTTTTTCTGTAAAGCTACAATTAAATCATTAAAAAGTCATGAATATTCCTCTGTTAAACCTGAGCGAGAAAATGAGCTTCTGTGTCAGTCTGTGAGCAGAAAGAAACAAATCGTCGTAAAAATTTATTGTTAATGGTCGTAAATAATATAGGTTTGACTTAAACACTAAAGCTTTAGAATAAATAATTATAATTTACAGCTCAGTTTTAAATTATAAAAAATAAATAAAAAATAGATGAAAAATGTTCTTTCCTTCCGAACAAAAGCATAAGCATAGACATAGCACACATAGTATAGAGTCTTATGACTTCCACTGTCCCTTTCATGTTGATAAGCTTTGGCATGGATTGGATAAGGATTTGAAACGTAAGTACTTAAACATGGATGGTATGCATTCCGTTTTGGAGAAAGAGAACGTCAAAGCTAAAGCTTGACTGACTGAACAAACCATGCGTCTAACATCGCGTGTTTATAAGCTCTGCTTTGACTACTTCAGTTCTCAACGCGCAGACGCAAAAAGCCCTTTTGCCTTTGCCGTTTGCTTTGCTCCTTTCCTGTTTTCTTCTTTCACATTTTTCAAAGGGCACTTGCGCTGCACCAAGTAGTAGTATTGCCTCGGCTTCTTTTTTTCACTGCCCTGCACTGCATGCTGCGTCATGTCAATCGCAACACAACAAAGAAGTTGCAATTCGCGTTGTAGTTGTAGGTGGTTTTTCTTGGTGCGTAAATATTTTTCAGTGAAGATGAATGCACACGTCAGTTGGTGCATGACTTCAGAGTGGTGCAGGAGCCTGGCGTGGTTGGGCGCGTGAGATGAAGTGTCTGACTTGATTTGCTTATTTGAAATAATGACTCATTTTTTGAATTCATATTAAAATATCTAATTTTTTTCGAAAGTGGTTTATTCTGATGTGATGCATTTAGGCCATTATTCGTAACAACTAATTATTATCATCAAGGAATGGTTGCGAAACTGTACCATTTTTTACGTGACTTCTGACAGTAAAAAATGATTTAGGCAAGTGATAAACATAAAGTGAGTCAGAGTATAGCGGCACGTCAGCCAGTGCAATAAAGTCTCCGGTTCGCACTGGATATATTAGACAGTAGTGGACTCTTTTAAAATCAATTCAATGGAAATTAAGTTTTTTTGCATGAGACATGAAATGAGTGTTTTTTTAGTGACATGAACAAAACAAGTCTACGTAAAAAACTGAAACTGAGGAACAAAATGGACTCTTGAAAAAATAAGTAAAATCATGGAGAAATTTTCCCACGAGAACAACTAAAGTTCAGTGTAGAGCTTCTAATAATGTTGCAGCATTAGTTCTGGAAATAATCATTTGCGTTAGTTGCTTCTTTGATGCTCGTACATGCATCCGCTTCCAAGAATAAGCAGAAGAGGAGCGAGGAAACTGGCTTTTTCAAAACATCTTAAAAATATACTTATGTCCAGAGGCTCCCATCGTTCTGACAATGGAAAAAGCTAAGATTGTAAGCGTCTTATAGTCAGTCAGTGCTACTCTCCCCTACCTACAATATCCCAATCTGATTTCTTAAAAGTAGTAATTTCCGGTCGTTTTTTGATGGTGAAATTCACGGAGAAGAAAGAAGTGTAAATGCCCTCGTGTAAGATTTTTCGTATGTAAAAAGTGCTTCTTCAGAGTTCTCGGGTAATGGGAATAAATATTTTTTTCTCAGCTCACCTCCACAATACTATATTTAAATGAAGTGAATTGCAGAAAGGTCAAAAATACATAAAGTACAATGGCGTCGCCAACAACAGAGCTTCCATCCACACTACATCCTTTCCGTGTGCTCACCCCAGAAGAAGATGAGGGTCTTCTTGTAGTTGGGAGAACAAGGAGAAGTGGAGGAGGAGTATTGCAATCTAAGAAACAGATACATGATAAAAATAATGATGAACAAAGACAGAAACAACTATCATCAAATATCCAAATAACCCACCACCCTAGCCACCACCACCACAATAATTATCGTTCCCATCAACTTCATCAGAGCAAGAGATCCCGAAAGTCGTGTCCTGAAACTGAAGAGCCAGAACAGGTTCCAGTCCTCCAAGTGAGCAGCAGCAGCAGCAGCAGTAGTAGTAGTTGTTGTAGTACTGCTATTAGTCATCATCATAGTCAAGAAAAAAATTTGCATGGGAGAATTTCTGGAACAACGACGCTCCGAGAAGAACGCAATCAGTGTAACAAGGAAAATGCAAGGAGACAGAACCCGAACCCTAGCAGCCATCAAAGGGAATATCGCCCTATTACCAATAATATCCGAAGTAACAGCGTCAGCCCAGAAGTCCAGAGTGACACGAATAGTAAGATTCTGAATTTGATCAATGCACGAAACGCCAGCTTCCTTTCGACTACTACTTCGTCCACATCCAGTTCCAGTAATAAATTTTCAGAGGATGAGCTCTTCTCTGATTTGAAGTCACGTTTTATCGAGAAACATTTCCGCACGATATTGCGATCTCAGAATAGCAATAATAATAGTAATAACAGAGTTGATAATCACAATAGGCCAAAGGATTACGGTGTTTTTGGTGGAAATGGGACTGTGCTAGCATCGGTGAAAGAAAATTGCAATAGTAATAGTAATGTACTAGTGGGCGGTGATGGTGACCTGGACTTGGACCTAGACTCAAGCAATACGAAGAGTAAAGATGGGTTGAAAAGTATTTTAAAACCGTTGAAAATCATCACAGTGGATAGACCAGAGCCGCAGTTGGACTTGCCAAGAGTTAGTGTTTTGAAATCGAGTAAAGCAAAGTTCTTGAAAATGCATGACCAAGCCAAAATCCATGTTCTAGAGAGATATAGAAAGTTGTGTACGACGTTGAGAACAACAGTTTGGCCGAAGTTATATCCTCTCCAGGTGCTCGTGGAAGTGATTTTGAGTAATTTATTCGTGTTGATTGTTTCCCCTTTCGTTTTCATTGCTGTCATTTTGTTATGGCTGGTGAGACAAAGTATTGGACTTGTGCTCAAAATCAGGTAGGGAAATCTCATGCAAAGCATAATTAATTGTTTTTTCATGAATGATATGTAACATGAAATATTGTCAACTATGTTACGAATGTATAAGCTTATGTAATTCGTTTCGTTTAGATACAAAGGACGCTACCGTCTCCTATCTGGTGCGGACGCAGCATGGGCTCACCAAGCGTACGCGAACGACAGCTCATTCTTGAGCCTCTACGTCATTCAAGGCGACTGCTCCATATCTCGTATCCGTGAACGAATCATGAAGTCAGTGATCAATTGCCAAGATCCACAATATCCTGGAAAGCTGACGTACTCGCGTTTGAGATGTCGCATTACTGAAAAGTTTGGATTTTATTGTTGGGAGGCTCTGCATCCCATGGACTTTTGCGTACGTATTCCTTCTTGACTTGAATTTATGATTTGGGGCAAATAGAAAATACAGTTAGGTTGTAAAATTTTAATATGATATTGATCCCTTTCCAGATTGATGATCATGTAAGGTACATCACCAATGATCCCAGTGCAGTCCTCACTCAAGATCAGGTTCTCCGAGAGATACAAAAGTTTATTGACCAACCCCTCCCCTCAGATCAGCCCCAATGGCAGATTCTCGTTGTGCCAAAGTTCCTGTACAGTAAGGAACATGACTGCTACGCTCAAGAGGATAACTTGGAGGACGATGGATTTGGAAACTTTGACACGATCACTGTGAAGAAGAAGCCGAACAATAAGTTGTACACCGGGAATCATTACTATGCTCTCGTGTGGCGCATTAATCATGCCCTGATGGACGGCATTTCTGCAGCTAATTGCCTTCAGCATTGCATTGCAGACATGCCTGTGAAGCAGACGATTGATCCATTACAAAAGCTGAATGTCTCACTAGGCATGCAAATTCTAATGTATTCTAAAATGCTCATTTTCGGATCACGCTCGCTTCTCCGTTCCATGCTCTACAGAGATCTGAATTGCTTCCACGGACCTGGTCTAACAGGACCGAAGACCTTGGCATGGTCCAGAGGCATCAATTTAGATACGGTGAAGACAATTCGAAAAAAGAATGAAGGATCAACAATAACTGCGATACTCGCTTCAGCCGTCGGAGGCTCCTTGGCTAGTCTAGCCATCCGGAAGAACAATCCAGTTCCAGGAAAGATTCGTGCTGGGGTGACTTGCGCACTTCTGCCCTATCCAAATATTAAGCCTCAGAATAGGTTTACAGTTGCTCATCTCAAGCTTAGGCTGGATCTGGATGGATCTGCAGAGCGACTCAAATATGCAACAAAGTCTGCAAAAGAGCTTGTCCGGAGTGCAGATATTATCAAGAATTACGGACTGATTAGGCTGGTTGGCCTTATGCCCAAGAATGCGATTCCGTGGTTTATGGAAAATTGTGAGGCGACAGTGTTAATTAGTAATATTCCCGGACCAAAGGAGGAGTATACGATATTCCAGGGCCAGAAATTGATTGATATTATTGGATGGAATACAATCAAGGGAAATACTGGTACGACCATAATTATTACTCCACATTTACAAATTAGAACTACCAAGAGCAATCATAACTTTCGTTTTTGTTTCCCTTTCCCAGGAATCGGAGTTTGTCTGTTCAGCTACGCCGGGAGGATTAGAGCTGGTGTAATAGCTGATAGTGCCGCTCTCCCAAGCACTTCAGATGTCCCGAATCTGATAGAGGAACTTGAAAAGGAGCTTGTGTGTTTGGCCAAGGACGCAGAACTCAAGGAGAAGGATGTGTTCACCGAGGCTTTGTAAATGCTGTTGAAAATGCCTAATCGAAATTTGAGTAGTTCAAATAGTTTAAACCTGTGCATATAAGTAAATGCGAAGAGTCAAGAAAGTATTAATATGTTCATGAAAGTTACGGCTTCTATAAAGTTGATGCTTGATTGTATTAAATAGACGCAGTTAAGAGTTAAATATTGTGACGCGTAATTACTGATAGAGGAACTTGAAAAGGAGCTTGTGTGTTTGGCCAAGGACGCAGAACTCAAGGAGAAGGATGTGTTCACCGAGGCTTTGTAAATGCTGTTGAAAATGGCTAATCGAAATTTGAGTAGTTCAAATAGTTTAAAGCTGTGCATATAAGTAAATGCGAAGAGTCAAGAAAGTATTATGTTCATGAAAGTTACGGCTTCTATAAAGTTGATGCTTGATTGTATTAAATAGACGCAGTTAAGAGTTAAATATTGTGTGATGTGTAATTGAAATTGTGAAGATTTGTAAATTAATTTGTTATGAGTATGCTCGTCCAATAAAATGTCGAATGTATATTGTAGAACGCTGAATGATGGTAAAAACGAATTAAACTGCACACATTATTATATTATCATTTTGCACATGCGAATATGAACCTATGTGCTCGTAGCAAGTATGCTCCTAAAGCCAAGTCGTCTTAAAATTACAATTCAACTGCAACAAGATTTTGTATAATGCCAATGCCAGACTATGCCACGCCATAAAAGGCTAAATTGGTTTTTAAAGAATCAATATTGTTAAAATAAACAATGTAGATCGCTAAACAAGGACGAGTTTAAAATTCTGAGTAGCATAAATTTTAATTTACGAAATTTCGTATGTAAATTATATAGTTGGAAGTTTGTTTAAATGAGCATATAACACGTAAAAGCATTTCAATCTACAAATATATGAACAGAAATTTCAAAGGCATCTTTCTCATTTACAAATACAAAACGTATACACTAACTGATACATCATAAGGTTTATATTGTTTCTTAATTTGGTGCATTTTATTTCAAAGGAAAAGGGATTCAGAGACAGTAAAGAAAGCTAAAGCTGAAACATAAATTCTAGAAACGGCATTGAGCCATGAACAAATCAGCTTCCACTAAAACCATGATGTATTTTTTTAAACTTTCCGAAATATCTTGAACACATTGGGTCGGTTCCGTTTCATATTAATTGCTGCGATGAAATCTTTAGAAAGCAATTCTTCGTACTGTTTCGCAACTTTCTCCCAGTCTTTCCCCGGCATATACATCAAATCCTCCGTCAATGACATCCACGAAGTTGATTTCAGCACCCACGTCGTAAGGATCACATGTTCGCTGAAAAGTGCTGATCTTCCTTTCAACGATCTCAAATGAAGAGCAACCATCTTTTTCCTTTCGTAATGATGATGTGATGGGACGAGTTTGAATGGAGAAGTTTTGCGAAAATTCTCTCGTTTTTTGGTTCTCATATTGAACTGAATCAGACCAGTCACTTTGAGACATATCCGNTGATGATGTGATGGGACGAGTTTGAATGGAGAAGTTTTGCGAAAATTCTCTCGTTTTTTGGTTCTCATATTGAACTGAATCAGACCAGTCACTTTGAGACATATCCGCATCTTTATCCATATTTCCAAGAGAGAGATTTGCTTGCGTGTTGTCGACAATGTTAGTTTCCTGAAGCACATCGGATACTATGCTGACCTCTAAGGCTGAAGCTGGAGTTTCAGGAATCTCACGCATCGCGGGCTTCCCCGGAGACTGATTCTCTTTTGGAGTCACTAGTGTCTGCTCTACCATTGGTGTGACGGGGATCACATTTGTCATGGGTGTTTCCGGCACAGGCACATATCCCTCCGGAGTCTCTGGCATCTCAGATTTCATTGAAATGTTCAGCACTTCATTTGTCATGTTTCCCATTCTAATTGTGAGTTCGTTAGGCCTATTTGAAGAACTTGTTACGGCAACGGGGGCAATGGGGCTGAGGCTAACGCGTACGTCCTTCGCTTTTGTCGGCACTTCATCCTCTGCTTCTGCGTCAAAACGTACGACTTTTTCCAAAGGGGCAACGTAAGACCTTTCAATAACACGAGGTGTGATAACAAGATCAGGGTCGGCTTTAGCACCAGCAGCATCATGTGAGAATGATAAAGAGCTGTCATTATCACTCTGGCCTTGAGAATTCATAATAGACATATCCCCTGTTTGATTAATAGTTACACCGTGAATGGAAGATTCCTTCTCTTCGTTCTCATGTGCAGACTGGTTTTCGGCATCCCTAATCGAACTTGACAAACTCTGCTGAGAAACTTCGGCTTCTTTCTCAAAGCTTGTATTTGGCTGCACTTCCAGTCCCTTAGCGTTCTTGACGGTGGAAGTTTTAACAGAGGTTGTGTTTGAGGTTGCAACGTAGCTAGTATCAATGTCGTTATCGACCAGCGCACAGTTTGGTCCTTTGTTCAGAGGCGATGGATTTGGACTAGGGGCTGGCGTGAGATTGCTTGCAATGCTGCCATTCAAATCGGATGCTGGGACTGGTTCACCTTTTTTCTGATGTTCAGGGTCAATTTCCGATACTGAATTGCCCCAGAGACTCTTTGAAATGTTGGTGATGTTGATGTTTGTTGTATCAGATTCCCTTTCGTTTTGATCAATTGTCATATTTAGTGTCATTTCGTGTGCAGTTGCAGTTTCCCTTAGCTGCTCCGCTGCGGTCTCGTTGATTTCTATAGGCCATGGCTGACGTTGGAAAGCTTGGGTTTGGTAGCTCCTTGGGCATCTTGTTTTCTTTTGAGATCGACATCGTTGACGTACTTTGAAAACTCATGAGGGATGGGATGGGGCTTCCACTAGCTTCTTTCAAAATTACTGATACATCACTCCCTGCTACTGTAGTGCAATGCGTTGTTTTTCCAGCAGTGGTGAGTACTGAAGTGATCATGAGCGGTGAAGTGTTTGTCCCATATTCGGTGGTACTGGCAGCAGCTGACTTATTCACTCGAGGTTGTGGAGATAAGTGATCACCAATCGTGCAGTTGAGCCCAATTTCTTGTACATTTTTGGCGGCACTAGACTTGGCAGTTGAATTTAGCCAAGGAGAAGTTTGAATGCCAAAGGATATTTTTCGCACATCCTCGACTCGCCGTCCTTTGCCCTGCAAATTATTTTGCGTTTCTTGAAGTTGAGTCGTAGGGGGAGCGGTAGCATGGGGGACCCTTCCAGGGATTTTATTTCTCTTGGGAGTCTTTGCGTTACCGAATGTACCAAAATTGATTTTCTCAAAATCTGAAGGCTTCTTGTGATGGCGAAGGGGATCTCGGACTACGTCACGCGTGGGTTTTTCGAATTGCATGGGTTTTCCATTTCCATTAGACCTCGTCGATACTACCGGAGGTGGAATGCTATGATAATTAGGATTGGAATTGGAGTAGGCTTCCGCAGTATGATGTTTCATTGTAGCTACATTTCTCGGTTGATCGACACTTGAAACTTGAGGAAGCACAGGCTCTTGTCCAGGTCCATTTTCCTGAAAATCTGTCATGGACATGTCACGGGGTTGATGAATGGTTAAACCATGTGCAACACGATCTTTTTCTCGATCAACTTCCGCATCAATCATTAGACATCTCTCCTGTCTCGCAAATGGTTACGCCATGAGGGACAGGCACTTGAGGATTTATCATTGACATATCTCTCGCTTGATAAGTAGTTAAGCCATGAAGGGCATTCTCCTTTGTACAGTCATCCTGCACATTCATCACTGACATATTCCCTTGTTGATAAAGAGTTACATTTTGAGGGGTAGACTCCTTTTCAGATTGATCTTGCACGTTCACCACTGACATGTCCATCTCTCCAGGTTGATAAGCAGTAGAGTCAAGACGAGGTACAGACTTTCTCCCAAGCTTATCCTGGGGGTTGACTATTGACATATTCCCAGGATGATAAATAGTTGAATCATGCCGAGCGATAGACTTATTTTTCCGATTATCCTTTTCAGGCTTCACTATTGACATTTCTCGGAGTTGATAAAGAGTGGATTCATGGTGGGGGACAGATTGCCTTCCTCGAGAATCTTCTTTTTCCACCATGGACATTTCTCCGGATTGATAAGTCGTCATATCATGTCGAGGAGCAGACTTTCTTCTTTGATAATCGTTAGCTTCTACCACTGACATTTCCTCGGGTCGACAGACAGTAAAGTCCTGACGGCCAGTCTCATTTCTTCGATTATCCTCAGCAGGCATCATAGACATCTCCATCTCGCCTGGAAGATAAATCGTTTCCCCGTGAGAGGAAGGCTCTATCCCGCAATTATTATCCTGAGCATCCACAATGGACATGTCCCCTGGTTGAAAAATANAGGAAGGCTCTATCCCGCAATTATTATCCTGAGCATCCACAATGGACATGTCCCCTGGTTGAAAAATAGTTGTACCGTGAACAATCGTGACAGACTTTCTCCCTCGTTTATTTTTTGCTTTCGCTACTGACATGTCCCCAACTTGATAATTAGTGAAGTCAGAGTCCTGACGAGGAACAGATTTTCTTTCATGACCGGAAGCATTCATCACAGACATGTCTCGTTGTTGATAACTAGAAGTACTGTGAGGGGTAGACACATTCTCACGATCATTTTCATTCACCAGTGACATGTCTAATGCTTGACGATCTTGATCGTTGACCATAGACATGTCACTGGAATGGTAAACAGATGCGTTATGACGAGGGACAGATTCCCTTTTTTGGCGATCATGAACATCAACCACTGTCATATCCCCTGGTTGATTAATAGTTGAGTTGTGAGCGACAGACTTCCTTCTTCGATGATCTTGTGGATGGACCAATGACATGTCTCCTGGTTGATACATAGTTAAACCATGAGGACGACCGGGATCAGACACCTCTTCACGATCGTTCTGGATATGGGGCATGGTCATGGACATGTTTCCAGGTTGATTAATAGTTACACCGAGAGTGACATTTTCCTGGACATTTGTCATGGACATTTCCCCTGGCTGATAAGACGCCATTTCATGATGTACAGGGGATGTCTCCTGTGCAACCTCCTCCTCCATCTCCACATTCATCCACATAGACGTGTCCATGTCCTTCGGTTGGTAGCTGGTTGCCTCGTGAGACGATGATTTCCTTCCGCTACTTGAATTGCTCTTATCAAGCACAACCGTCCGATCCATGTATAAACTCATATCAACAGTCGACCTCAAGGTTAGACCCAGGTTGAAATTACTTGGGTTTGAAGGTTGCCCTTCTTCTGAATGCTCACTCTCGCAAACACTCATGTCGGCACTTTCACACATCGTTTGATTGAAGTCCGTTTTTAGAAGTGATCCCTCTGTCGATGAGTTGGATTTCTCATATTCTCTAAAACAAAAATTCAAGCATTTTACGAGATTATTTCCAGTTTCATTTCATTGTATATTATTAATTGTTATTCTATTCTCACTTTATTTCATTTGTTTGGCTAAAACTAACTCTCCTGGATATTCGTGCTGTATCATAAGCTCCTGCTCCTTCTCCCCCTGCGCCCACAACTTTTCCATCGACAAATCCAACTTTGATATCCCCAGACCCACCATCATCGCCACCCGGACCAACCGATTGGCGTTTTAAAATCTTAAAAAAGAATTCTGGCTATATAATCCAATCCTCGAGACCAATCGATTAGGCAAATAAAATATGATAGGAACAATTTATCGAATTTAATTACCGAGCTGCGTCGATGAGGACGACGTGAAGATGACATCCTAACGACAACGAAAACTGGTGAGGATTCGATAAAATCACAATGTGTTTTGTACTCTACAACTGTTCCTAAACACAAACACATCAATGATGCTTAATTTTTGATCTGATCAGTTACGGACACAATCATTTCATTTAATGATAAACGAAGCAAAATCAAATCGAACGATTGCGGGGGATTACGGGAGTAGATTATCGTACCTGGTTCCAATTTCACTGCGTAAAATAAAAACA
>JAHZNI010000565.1:0-49103 GCA_027744415.1 Seira ritae
ATCATCCATTTTCTTTTCACCACTTCTCATAGCCGTCATCCGAGTAGTTTAAGTTGCTGATTGTGATTACGAATAAAAAATGAGCAATATTATGCACTTACTCCAACTACTACACTGGGGAGGTGGTGGTAACGTTCCCAATGGTATTTACATATTATGACTTCTTTTGAATGAGACAGAATTACTGGATGGCTTCGCTTTCATTACCTACATGAAATGTGATACGTGGAACAAAACGCAGCGCGAATGAATTGCAAACTGCACTAAAGGATGTCTAGCCGTCATTGCATTGTCATAATAATCATGCATGCATGCCAAAAAAGTTATTGAAAAATGTGTAATTGAATAACAATGGAAAAAACGATGATGACATTGTAATGTAAAGTGTTAAAGGAATTCGAGGAACAATAATAGGTCGTCTTTCAGCATGCCTAATTTCTACCTAATTACTTTTTTTCTAAATGGTAATTGCCATAATCATCATTTTTTGCAATTTAGTTGCACGCTATTTAATAAAAAAAATGAGTCGAGCCTTTTCAAAAAGAAATTATTTCGAGGGAGGTATTGTGAGTAATCAATATCCCAGTGTGAAAACATGCACAAACATGTAATGTGGTTGTGCTGAGGATGATGATGGTGATGATGCCTACCTAGCCTTTTGTTTTAAAAGAGGCGAAAAAAAATTTGTTTTGTAGCTCGTTTTCTTGTGAATTATTGCTGCTGCATGATGAGGAGTAATCAATGCAAATAATTTTCGGTTAGGATCTTCAACCAAACCAGGTGTCAAAACAAAAGAAAGGCATGAATGAATACGAAATGAAGAAGCCATAATAAAAATAACGCTTAGCTGAGCCTCAATCACATCATGATCATCATATCATACACCACCACGGTCGGTGGAACAATACTACCTACCTATGTATGCATATCATCCACATCAAATTCGTGGCATGGCATGGCATCTCAATCTCATAAAACGCTCTTTGCTCCCGTGTGTGAGGCATTACACGAAACGTTATTATTATTTATTATCATTAAGAGCAAACAACTCTTTCCATTCTCTGTCTCGGGTTTTTTGTCACTTTCAGCTTTATTCGTGAAGGAAACAAAAAAGATACTTTTGTGGAGAAGAGGTGGTGGGAGTGGGAGGGAGGGAAGCGAGGAAAACACGTAGTAGTAGATACTCCAAAGTAGCAGAAAACAAATATGATACCGCAAATACCTGAACAAAAGAGCGAGTCTGATGAATTGAATTAGCAACATAATACTTTTCACTTTTTTCTTCAAAATATTCATGTGGGGATCGATGTCGCATTCATTTCATTCATGGGCCAAGTAACACGCATATCATCTCATCTCAATCTCATGCCTTGATTAAATTCTTGAAGTGATGTCGCTCCCATTCTTTGTCAAAAAGCATTCCTTGCGCTTAGTTTAGTGCGGCATGGCATCATATGTATCACCATCTTTCCCTTTCTTCTTCACTCCTTCCTTTTCAATTGACGCAAAATAGATAATCCAATTCATTTTAATGGAACCGAAACAATTTTTTTTGTCAATCATTTCAACACTTTGTAAACTACATCGTACGTGTTCATGTTCATTTCTTACTTACCTTGGCTCGGTTACGCAGATAATGCGCCTGGCACTTATTTTGCTCATTCAGAACAAGTCAAGTCTGCGGTTTTTTTGCTTCTTTTTAAGCCTTGTTTTCAGTCTAATTTTCAAAGGAAGTCGAAAAGAATTAGCTAATAACAAAACAGCACCTTTTTTGTTCTTACGGGTTTAGCTACTTTACACACTCAAAGGACCGTCGTCGAGGAGAGAAGTCGGTCTGTTGTAAAAAAAATTGCTGTCGCTTTTAGACTGGTAATGTAAGCAATAGTGTCATTTTATTACTCCACACTTTTTGAATATATAATGGAGTTCCGTCGCAGGACTCGACTCGACTCAACTACGACTCTTGCAAGATGGATTGGATAAAAAACTGAACTAAAAACTACACGTAAATATATTTTTTCCTCGAAGATTTTTATCCACCACACATGTTTTCTTCTGATACGTCCTTTCATGCTGTATGAACGATTTCAAAAGGTTTTGGGAGTAGTTTCTATATATGCTCATATAACATAATAATAATAAAAATTATATCAGACAAAATAAACACCATTCAAAATACCTAAATACCCACTGGGCTGATATCAGCAGCAGCAGCAGAAAGAGAAATGAAATGGGGAAATGGCCCTTGCTGTAAATACACGTATGCAGTATGCACAGTGTCGAGTAGTAAAAAACTGGATTGGGCTTGTAAAAAGAAAAGACAAATTAAGAAAGGAAATCTTGTCATTTTCCTATCTGATGGTCTGCTTGGAATACGAAAAGAGATTGGGCTTTTCTTTGTATCACGACCATAGTACATAACGCAGACTTAGCAGCTGTACTAAAGTTTATTCACAAGCTTGCTCCGTAGACTAATGTAATTAGAAGAGAGTGACAGTGTGTGGATAAATATTACAATTTATTTGAGCTTCATGATGATTTTTCCAAGTAGACAAGATCAAAGCACCCAGCTCCCGGGCAGGGTTTTAAATGAATTAAATAATAATGTGCAATGAACTGATGTAATTATTATTTTCAAAACTCGACGAAATTGCCTACAAAGTTTCCTCTCGGAATTACTTATCTCTAGGCAGAGGTGTTAATGACCACGACCGCAATCTTATTTATTTGCCTTGTTTTGCTCCAGTCTGAGGTGCTTATGCGTACATTGCATTGTGGATAGATTGGGTCAGGTAGCGCACAAAGCTTACTGAAAGTTCAAACGACAATTGCACTGAGCGAAGATCATGAACGAAAAGAAATCCCCTTATGAACTCCATACCTTCCAATAAATCTTCTCCTCCGTATCATTCAACCACATTATTTGTTTACACATGAGTAGACAAATGATAGTAAAAAACTTCTTTTTCTTATCGCCACATCCTAATCTGCCTTCCTTTGAGCTTTGGAGAAGCGCTGATGATAAGAGCGTGTGAACATCTTTAACTTGCTGCTGTAGAAAATATGCATATTTTTGACTTTTTAAGAGTATTATGCGGTTTTCCCATTAGTGCTTCAGAGTAATTAAAATTGAATGAGCTGATTTAGAGAGACATGAATGAGTTGATTTGATTGTGCAAGTGTGAAAATGATTTAAAGCTCTGATGCATATTTTCATGAGAGATTTGACTAGACATGTTTAGTTCAGTCCGACGAATAAAAACCCGACCTGAACCGATTTCATTTTTTGCTTGAAAACTATTTTGTTTAGAAAATATGTTAAAATTATATGATGTCACAGAACAAACCGCTTTTAAGAAAAAAACATAATGAATGTTAAAGTTGAAGTATTGAATAAAAACAAAGAGAAAATGTCAAGTCGGAGTCAGTCCTTGAGAGCGGAGGAGACAATCGAAACTATTTGAAAAACAGTAGTACAAATAATATGTACTTAGTCATCTCATCTATGAGCTTGTCTGGAAATAAGGAAAGATGGATTGAAGCCTTTCTTCCAGGGTGGGCTGACATGACAGTAGCGAAAAAATTCCTTTGGATATTGTTTTTCCAAAAGTACTTGCTGAAAAGAATGTTACACTCACTTTGAGAAAAAAAATCTTTCTGTTTGCGATGCGTTCTAGAATTGAATTTTTCTGGTTAGGAGTTGTCAGTATGTACATACAACGAACAAGGCGACGTTCAGGCAGCATCACATGACATCACCATCATCATTTTTTACAAAAAAAGAGAAACTATTTGTCCCGAAAAAGGAACAATATTGTTGTGTTTTCCTTTTACTTTAATGAAACAGCTCAAGTTTGTAGCGTTTAGCTCTCTTGTGTTTTTATGTAAGTTAAAGTACATCTGCACGTAAGTATTTTATTCATTTTCTCTTGAAATTGTGAGTAAAGCAGGATTTTGTAAAATTTTCCTTTTTTACACAAAAAATTATTAATACAGCCTGTCTGGTAGAATAAACGGGAGCACTTTTTTCCCCAGAAAATAAAGAACATGCACAAAACTCGAGCAAGCTTAAGCTGCGAAACTCTTTTGTTTTTTGGTTTAACAACTCATTAAATCCACAGTTAATAAATATGAAAAACAGCGAAAAGCTCCCAGAAACTTTTCTATGAGTAGTAATGAATCATGTTTTTATCAAGAAATCATCTTGCACTTGGACTCTTTTATGCATACCTTTTTCCATGAGTTTATTATTGCATCGTGTGGTCGTGGTCAGTTGTTCAAGCAAGCCAGAAAAGTTTTTTTTATTTCTTTCTTACTTTTACCATTTCTGCTACATACAAGAAAACATAAAAAGCCATGGAATGAGCATAATAAAGAGGGAAACAGGCTAGGTGAAACAAATGAAATTGAGCAAAAAAAACCATGCCATGTTAGCCAGACCGGGCTAGGCCAAGCGTTTTTGGTATCATGGGAGTTAATGAAATTAATATTTTGAACCGAGCCGAAAAAAGCAGCAACTGTAAACAGTAACTGAGTGAGACTTGACTTGTTTAAAACTTTTTTATAAGCATTAGTTACTCTGTATGCAGTATGCACCTCAAACAATCTTTCCTCCACTCCACATACCTAATTCCACTCTCTCTCGGAGGAGGTGGGAAATAAAATAAATGAGAATCAAGTCGATTAGTTCCGCTCGTGAATTCAGTCAAGGATGTATGTATGTGTGCAATGAGATGAAGTTATAATAAAAAAAATAACAAATAATGTCCTTATATATCCATTTCTCGAGAGCCGTAAATTCTTCCATTACCGTCATGTTTGGCTGACACTCTGTTTTCTAAAACCAAAATCAGCATCAATATTCAAATTTTTGCCCGGGCTAAGAAGTAGAGATTTACAGGCATGTTACATTGCTTGTTAAACAATTCACCGCACCAGAGGTCCAAGTATGTATAATGTTTCGTTGCGTGTATTAAATGTTTTGCATTTTCATTCTATTGTATTTTGGAGATGCGTGCACGTGTTGTAGAAATTACTCCGTGAACAAATAGAAAGAACGTGCAAATGCAATTTATGAATTTCAATTGAGTTTTTTAGTTTATGTACCTGGAACAGAAAGTTTAAAAATAGGTGTGCCAACATAACGTGTCTATTTTTACTGGGGAGCAATAAAACTGCAACATTTACGATTTCACTGGAATTCGACAAATCTTGTTTTGAAATATGCATTTCATTTTATGCAATAATTTCCGGAACAGTTTCTTGCCCGCCATTTGTTTTCATTGTCATTGTCGCATTCCGTAATTACTTGCCTCGATCGTAAAATTTTGATTGATATCTATAAAAATAACAATTTTTAATTTAATGTTTCCTGCTCTTCTGCATTTTCAGAAAGGACGGCTGAGTCCACCGTTTTCCGGACATTCAAGCAAATACCCGCCAAATAATGGACACTCTCGAACGGATCCTCCATCAATATTTGGTAAGACGATGATAAGTTTCCTTTTATCTCATTTCACTGCTCGTCTTTCATTTGCTGTTTTCTTCGAGCTAATTATGATAATTAGCTAGGTAATTGCAGGCTGTTCTTAGAATTACGCTACTCAACTTACAGGGAGGCGCAATCTAGTTGATCCATTCTAATAAGTGAGATCGATAATGATAAAAGGTTCGTTTAACCTCCTCATGATAACTTGTTTGGGAAAGGTGCGTTCTGTTTTAAATCATTCAATTCAGCAGATGTTCTATTTAAAGGATGCATGGACAAAGGTGAAGAATGATAATGAATCATGTTGATTTAACAACTTACTTTATTTCGCTCCTGAAAAAGAAACTGCAAGATAACTTTATCTAAGAACGTGAATGCTATTGATATGGTACTTAGATAGCGATATTTGCAAGATGCTCGTTTGAATTTCGAAGGAGGGGAGCTTGGAACAAAAGTTTTAATTAGCAGCTACATAGGTGCATTAAAACGTGCCCAACATTTTCAAATAATATTATATTTTTACCTGACAGGATATTTGATTGAACGAGCAAAAAAAAATTTCCACGATTTTTAATGAGGTCTAGTTCCGTATTGACCTTCTCAAAGAACTCATGTCAGACGTGCTTATTTGATTTTTTTCTAATTTTACTAAATATATATACCTCATGGACCATGGACTAAGCAGATTTGTGCTTACCTGTATGTACTGCATTTATTTATTTATTTGTGGAAACGTAAAAATGATTATTCTGTCTGACTCGTGAGAGATAAGGAAGATTGACAAGCACATTGAAATTGGAATTTTATTTTCAAAGGTTTAAGTTGAAGGGTTTACAATTTAACTGGGTTAGAGTTACAAGTCAGCAAAAAGGGAACTTGGAATGCAATGTTGACTAAAACCTGCATTAGTTCTACAAGTTCTACGAAAAACTTCGTAAGGGTTGTAAAATCCACACTTGAACTAGAAGTGTCAGAAAAAATAGTTGTTTGTATCCAATTTAGCTGGTGTGGTGGTAAGGGGAAAAGTAAGCAGAGAGTAAGTCAAGGTGTGAAAAATGTTTGACCAAGATTGCTGCTTGGAACTATATGGTTCATTCCCGCTTGTTTCGTTCAGCTCAGGTGGATTTGAAACATAAATTCATTAAATTGAAAGGGGAGACAAAAAATGTTTAGAAATGCCTTTTATATTTCGTGTCATATCACCAGAAAGGATTGGGAGGTTATAAAGGGAAGGTAAAAAAGTAAAGTTCAGTTCAGTCTACGTACCTTCATTTTTCTTCTAGGCACTATACAATAAGCACTCGAGGCACCTGTTACGTTATAATGAACAGGCTTTACTCATTTTTTTTTGTATATCTGTCAAGTCAAAGGGTTCTTACCTTTGGCCCGTATGTCACTGGATTAAACCCTGCTCCACATTTAGATTTGACGGGAGTTTTGTTTTGGACATTAGAGAATTAGAGGGTAGATTTTAATAATACGAAATTTTTCTCTTGGATTTGGATTGGAATAGAACTGATTCGGACAGGTCAATCTAGATAGTTTTATATGAGCCACTCTAATGATTTTAATACCCTATGAAAATCCTTATCTGCGATGTGGATCAAGTCAAGTCATGGCTTTCATAATTCAAGTTTACTCATATCATAATAATAATAATAATAATACTCGCTCACTCGTTTACATGTGAGCTTTGGCTTTGCCTTCTCTCTTCTGCTTGCCTTTTGTTACTCTCAATTTAGATTGAGTAGGGTTTGTCAAAACAAACAATTTCTAGAGTGGTGGAGTACCGAGACGAGGTGCATAAGATAGAAAGTTTACGGCTACAAAATTCTCACAATAAAATTCTTATCTTAAACGTTATTATTCTTTGAGGATTTTTCTGGAGGTTTTCATCTTTTTTCTGACCATTTCATTCAGCCTTAACAGCGGCAATGAAAATATTTTACATTGACACAGAAAAGCAGCGCTATCAAAACAGGAAATGTGATATAATGTCATGCCATGACTTTTTTAATGTTCGACCTTTACCGATTTGAGGAAAACATTACTAAAATTGTCAAGGTCGATTAAAAGGATTTGAGCTGTTTCACTTGCAAAATTTAATTTTTTTGGCAATGTACTGAATTAATTAGATAGTGTACCTACCGTAGAAGCCAAAATGTTTAAAGTTTAGTTCGTCCGCCCGCGCTCAGTGATTATTTAAGCCAAATTAAAATTTTCATTTGGCAAAGCCTCTAATCCAAATTAAGACAGAAACTAATAGTTAATAATTTTAATGTGAGCGGAAGTACATCTATTTGAAGGTTTGTGTTAAAAACGGAAACAAAAACAGAGAATGTTTGGCGATAAAAAAACTAAAGAAGATTTTAAAAAGGGGAATGGAACCATTATTCCCAAAGAAGAATGTACGCCATGGATGTCGACAAGGGTTGGAGAAAAGCAGGACAAATGTATTGTTTTGTTTTTATAGGATGCTTCTTGGCTAACACGAAAGGCAAACCTTGGTTATCTTATGGGAATGGGGGATGATGCACTCCTCCAAAATGACTTATTGAAGTTTAAACAAGGCATCGGGAAACATACAAACAGAAATTTGTTAAAAATTTACTGACGTACTACGTACATGCTTATCAGCCATGAATATATGGATGTACTTCACCACCATCTCATGGAAGAAAATTTTTAGGCTTAACCGAGGTCTTGACTTTATCACTTCCTGGCCTGGCTTTGAGAAAACCTAATAATATGTGTAATGTATGAATATGTATATGTTTCTAAAGTTTTTTAAACATCTGAGCTGAGCCGATTCGTTTTGCTACGAATGATGATGCGTAGCAAAAGGAAAAGGAAGGAAGGATGTGTGGAGGAGTGCAAGTTTGTTCAGACTTCTATTTTCATCCTTTGATCCTTTATATTTCTTTCATTTCCAGTGAGTCACTCAAGTTTAGAAATCTCTGTTCTTCAGTTCCTGTCCTGCTCTTTCCTTGCCGGAGGAGGATCTGGTAAATTTTACCAGATTGAGGGGAAAGATTGCAATGCATTGCACTAGGACTTTGGATGGTGCATGGTGCATTGATAATTACAACGTTGTATTTTTTGTTTCAAGCGAAGCATGATCGTTTTCATGAGTAGTTATTTTATGACAATCTGATGATATACCCATTAGTAGTTTTTTAGTGGTGTTCATGTTCATCTGCTTTCTAGAGAAAAATATATATTGTAATGTCCACTTTTTTCTGCTTCCTCCTCCTCGCAGACTTCTTACTACGTCTATTTACAAATCTGCTCACACCATGCATGGCTCCTGAACTTGAAAATTTCATAACCGCAAAACGCTCGTAGACTGAAATTTTCTGAACAGTCTCTTCATTTTCTTGGTTTGGACTAGTAGTAATCGGCTGCTAAGCAATGGCTAGGCGCTTAGCTCACTTCGTGCGTACATAAGGTCGTCGTCGACGACTAAGACGACGAGTGTGGCCTGATACAAATATTATTGTGGTTTGGACTTTGGTGCCAAAACTTGAGGAGGATTTGTTTTAAAAAAGCTTAAGGTATTGATTCAACAAGCCTTAGGTTGGGATTTTATGGATAGGTGTTGTCTCTCTCAAAATTATTTGCTCTCATTTTGTGGTCACATTTATATCTATATGTATTTTTTTCGTAAGCCCACTGCCCATGTCCAGTCCAATCATATCATGATATCCTATTCGAATGACCATCTGTCAGCAGCGGTTGGGAAAATTCTTTGTTGCATCGACGTAAGAAGGGAGACGAGCCACTGTTTACTTTCGCAGACGACATGATGGATTTTAGAGGAAAATGTCTGGTCTAGTCACAATATTATTATTGTGAATTTTTTTACCTGTTACTTCGAATCGTCGAAGGTGTCGATATGAAGAAATCGAGGATATAAAACTATATATTATGCATAAAACTTGTCTAATTTCCGTTCGCCTTGCGGTACAATTTTATTACGATTACGACTCATTTACGTCTTTCTTGTTCTTACGTACGTGATCCGACAAGGTTTATTAGCCAATATACCTATTTTTAGAGCCATAAAATTCAATCTATGCTTAAATAAACAAATGCGAAACTTTGTCTAGAGAAAAGAATTCACTCGTAATCGTAATCACAAAACTTGCTAATTCAAGAGAAGTAGAGAGAGGGAGAGATAAGGTAGCACAATATTTGTTAGCGTATAGCATGCCATACCTATCTGGTGAGATATTGGATGGTGATAAAGAGCCGAATCTTTTTTGTTTCACCGCTTATCTCAAGCGTTACTTTTACGATTGAATTTACATGCGATTTTATGTCTGTTAATGCGTGAAATGTACTAGTGTTTATACCTGCATATACGGGAACGGGGATGATTCCGATTCGTTCTCGTAAAACTGCTTTTTTTCTTCGTGTTTGGAACTTCATATGAAAAAACCCACCTGAGAGATTGGTTGTATCCAATTAATTATGTAGAGAGTAGAGGCAGTAGTAGTAGTATGTAGTAGCGCACCACTTCGTTTGTGAAAATGGCGCCGCAGGAAGCTTTCTCAGCAGACATTGCTTACCTTATTGCTAAACAACTATGGTTGAACTAAACTCACCTTGATTTCTTGTTATCACCTCCGCCATCATCATATCAGGATCATGATCGTATCATAATGGCCATGGTATGCATGCAGGACTACAAGAATATATTTATTCCAGGATTAGAATTTACTAGAGGTAACGATGAGTGAACACAAAGTTTTCGTGCTCGCTAACTAGATACATCATATCATAACATCATTCCTTCAATCTGTATCTCCATCTCTTTTATGAATAATATTTATGATGGATGACCACAATGAAGAGGGAATTGGTGGGCAAAAAAATGGTTAATGAAATACATAAATAAGATCAAGAGATTTTTTAAAAGGACATTAATATGCCTACCCATCCATCTCCTTATTCTCTAACTATATTTAACTTGATCAGTCAAGTGATCAGTCTGTTTTTAGAATAAAGTTCAACAATTTTTTTATCCAGCAGTAGTAGTAAAGTCGTTACACTTTTATTCATCCCAAATTATTTAGGCATGCAAAGTTCGCTTTGGCTGAGGTAAGTAGAAAGGAGAGAGCATCACTTCAAATAAAACCTTTCCTTGTCTGGCCTGAGTGACTGACTGACTGACTGATTTAGATGAATAAGATGGAATGGGAGAGCTGAGGTAAGTAGAAAGGAGAGAGCATCACTTCAAATAAAACCTTTCCTTGTCTGGCCTGAGTGACTGACTGACTGACTGATTTAGATGAATAAGATGGGATGGGAGGATCGGTTTCGAACGTGCATTGAAAGCTTGACTCGGCTTTTATTGAGATAAAAAAAGACAAAAAAAAAAGAATCAGAGTAAGAGTGCGAGTGAGCATCTCTGAAAATAAAAAAAAAATCTCGTGAATTCATGAAAATCCTTTTCAATCCACATTCAATCCAAAACTTTGCCTCAGCACGAAAAAATACTTTATCTAACTCTTCACTTTTGAAAAACTACCCAAAAAATTACTAAGCGAATCTAAATCTGCTCTGGAGAAGAAGAAGTAAGTTTAGTTGTAGAAGAGTTGTAAAATGCGTTTGCATTTCATTTCACCTTTAGTTAATGGAATGACTTTGCTCAGCATACATTATAGCTTAAACGTTCACATTATATGTAGTTGAAACTACAAACAAGCATCATCATCATCATCCTCAACATTTTCTTAGGCTACTTAACACATATACATATTGGCATTTTTTCATAAAAGACGATAGTGAAAATAAAAAAAGATGACTGACTTTACAACTCGGGGATGAGGAGCCCGTGTGTTTTCAAAATCACCTCTTCTCTTTCTTCATGCATGGACTCTAACCGAGAATTCATTCTTAATGCATTTTGACAACACTGGAAAAGAGAGAGAGAGTGAAGTGAAGTCGAAGGAGACCGTGATGAAAAAGAAAAACAAAAAGTCAAGTGCATTGTTAAGATGATCATCATCGTCGTCATCACCAGAGCCAAGGCAAGGCAGCAGCGCATCCTCATCATCATCATCATTTTAGATGAGTAGGTAGACAGACGCATATCTGTTAAGTGCTGTGTAAAAAATAGTTTTTAAGATATCTATTTTCTCGCTTTTCCTCTTAGACAGTCAGTGCTCTGCTCACTCACTCACACTCAATTTTTTTCTTATTGATGCTCATTTCCCAGCCAGAAGAGAGTCAGTCAGCCTCTTCTGCTCCTGCTACATTGCATCAGCATTACATATACTTATCGTCGTGCTTTTTTTTGATATAAGAAGAAGTTTGAAAAAACGTCATTTTTTTCTAAAGCTGTTGTTTCTCGGACTATAGCTGATTCTGATGTGATGATGCAGGAAACATGCGGAGAGAAGTGGTGGAAGACGAAGGCATTGCATTAGACTGGAATTTTCAATCTAGTTTTTTATTGGTTTTATTCGTAAAAAAATATAAAGAGATGCGTGATGTGATGGGCATTGTCCATTTGGGAATGCTGTTATGACTGATGTATGAAATGGAAAAATGGTTTTATGATCGTGCTTGCTTTGGCTTGCCTGATTGAGTGAGTGAGTGCGAGTGCACATACATTTACCTAACTAGAGCTATCCCATCCACTTGTTTATCCCGAAAGCGACGAAGGGAAAATTTCATCGTGATTGAAAAAATCCCATATTTTTTTTATTCCCGTGTTAGTAAAAATCAAATTAAAAAAAAACACAAGTCGACACAAGACAGTCTTTATGAATCAGTGATTTCTTCTTCTAATACATAGTCATGATCATCATCATCATCATCATGCTCATTGGATGGACCGTCATCAAGGAAAAAATATTTATTAAATTTTCTCCTTAAGTATCCGTAAAGTAATGAGAATTTTAACCTTTTTGACGCATCAGCAGCACTGGTGGTATTCATCAAAAGTAAAAATGGCATGCACAATAATAATCATAATTGTTCTGGATGGTCCAGGTCTGGACCGGGCTGACTGAATGCTGGAGCGAGTTTGTAGCAGAGTTTTTTGCAGCTTGTTAAAAATACCCACCGCTATTACTACTACCAGCACCTTGTTCACTGACTTGACTCGTTTGTCTTGCTTATTTTAGGTTTTGAGCATATTTTTCCCACTCTTCTTGAGTCCGCTGATTTATGTGTAATTGGCTGCTTGTCATAACGAAAACGTTCGAGCTCCTTTGTATGCGAGCAATAAGCAAGAGTCATAATCATCATGATAATCGTCGTCGCTCCTCTCTCGGTCAGTTGCAGGTCTCATAATCATCATCATGATCCTCAAAGCTTATATTACCTACATATCATGAGCAAATTTTTTTCGCTTGTTATCAGCAGCATCCTCCTCGTTCAAGGAATTATAATCCTTAAACTCACAAATAAATACAGCATACCACCACTAGGACCATTTCGGGTATGAATTTATGATGGGTGATAACCTGTTTGAAAGGAAATGTCCAGTCCAGCTAGCCATACATTACAAATGTTACATAGTTGTAGTAAATATGTTCTATCTATTCAATCAGGGAAAATATGCTGAATGAATTGGATGAAAAATGAATGAGTTTTTACGTATTCACGGAGTTTTTTTCTCTACTCAACTCGACTTGAACGAGCAGAACAGACAGACGTAAATAACAAATGGGAATGGGAGTCGTTGACGATGTTAAATGATGCTGATATGATGCATCAACATCAACAACCACACATTTCTTCGAAAAAAATATGCACAAGAAAAGGGAGAAAACGAAGCGTTTTGCAAATTGTCGATTTGTTCGTTCGTGGCAAATTCATAAATACTGGAGGTTTCTGGCTATTATGCAATAAACTTAAAAAACTACCATAAGCGTAATGATGATGATGATATGATGCCTTTCGTGTGTGCCTTTCACACAAAAAGCAACAACAAGCAGCAGCAGCAGTTGCAGTTGTATCATTTTTTATCGGAAGAAGAAAGCTTGTTTTATGTACAGTATTACAGCCAGCTTTAAAAGGGGTTTTTAATGGATTTGAGAGGAGCAAATATATAATGCACACAAAAGTTTTGATGGATACACGAAGAAGTGTCTAAAAATGTGGAAAAATGAGGATAATAATGATTATGATTACTCCCAGGAAAAAAAATACATCCCAACAAGAACAATAACCATTTCCCGATAGATTTTCGTGAAGTACAACTTTTATATTTTCCTGATTCTGGAAGGAAGAAAAATAATAATAACAGCATTGACTTGACTTTCTTGAGAGAAACCAAACCACGTTGTTGCATTGCATGTCATTTTTTTATGAAATATCCCAGGTCAATTTTATAGGGGAAAAGAAACTGAACTACGTATGGATGTACAGATGTATAGTACCTTAGGTATGCACATGATATCACGCTGGATGCTGGATGGAATGCGTCTTTATACCTTTTACCTCTAAGTAATCTTTTTATCGTTATGTTGATGCTGCTGCTGATGTTGATGATGATGATCGAAAAAGAAGTGCTGGAATCATCTTGAGATATGATATGATGAAAGATCCGAGAGTACGAGTGAGTGAAGAAGCATCGACCCTCTCTTTTTCTCTTTTGCTTGTCTGTTTTTTTCTGCTTTCCTAACTATATTCTCGTTAAAGAAAGAGATTCGACCTCACCTAGTTAGCGTCACTAGGTATTACTAAAGAGGAGGAGGGCAAAGGCGATATTATTATTTATTTTTTTTTGCTGGTCTGCCCGGTCTCTGAGCTGGCTGAGCAACTAAGTAAGTCGGACTTGGCTTGACTTGACTTGATTCCTGGATATATAGAAAGCATGCAATCTGGTTGTATTTATATGTATAATGTATACAAGGAATGCATTTTGTGGATTAGATGAATAAATATATTAGGTATGTACATTCTTCTTCATCTTTTCTAAAGCAAGACAGAGTAAAAAAAATTCACGAGGAAAAAGGTATGTACATACTTATTAGCGCTCACAGCTCGCATAAGTGAATCCAATCCAGTCATCCAGTATACCTATATTCATAAGTGGTGGACATGGACAATAGAAAACAACTCGAACTCGGAGATAGATGTGGGTATGCAATGCACATGCTCCACTCTCTCTACTCTACCTTTTCGAAATAGCCTTGAGGTTGGAAGATCTTCTTATTATCTCCGAAATGCTCACGGTTGTCTATTTCTCGTAAACTGAGTTATTGTAAAGTTTGCTTGCCTTTGCGTTGCTGTTGTTATCATATCATCCTTCTATTTTCTTATTTTTAGAGAGTGAACGGCTGGCTGACAGGTTCCAGTACCCTAAGGGCACTTTCGCCTTGTTGTCAAATTAAAATAGAGAATTATGTTGTGTACTTGTTCCGAGATCCATTATTAATACTCTGATTTACGTGTTACTCTAGAAAAACCTATCATATGGTAATATTATGGTGTGCGTACATAGCAAAAATTTTAAATAGCTGAGGAACAAACTGAGAAACAGACAGTGCAATTAGAAAAAAAGATGTGCATACGTGATACTACCTACTAGATAACGTACATACATTGTATTGTATTGGGACTACATATTTTCTGGGGGAAAAGTTGTGAATAAAGGAAAGATAATGATTATGATAATAACTCAACATTAAAAAGATGAATCATGTGATCTGGCCAAAGGACGAAGCATGAATGGAATGAATAGATGTGTATACAGCATGTATACCTCACATGTGCATATGTACCAATATCTGAATAATATATTGAACTCTTGGATTTTTTGGGAAGATTTCACAGAAAGATAATGAAAAGTTCACAGTTCCTAATCACAACTCTTAGGTGGTGTTTACTTGCGTTCGATTAAAGATGATCTGATTTGCTGGAAGTAATAATGATTGCATAAAATTTTAGTACCAACAAAAAACACATCAAGCCGACTGGCTTGGCTTGAGCAAATCTTTGCAAATGTACGTGATTATGAGGAACATTAATGCCCAACTTGTTGCCCTCAACCAGATCAATTCCAGTTTATTACTTTTTCACCTTTTCTAGTCCATCGATGATCGGGAGAGAGGGAAAAAATATATTACATATACGATTTGCTATTTTGATCTTGTCTTATGTAGTCTGATTGGAACATTTTTATCGTGTTATTACCTACCCATTAGCTTAGACAATATGCAAAAACCGGGGGGAAAACACATTTGAAAATGATAGATGTAAACTCATTGGCTGGATTATAAACCTGTATTGTAAAAGATAATTTTCGAAGGTACAACTACATCTACATCACACCATTTGGCACTTTTTTCTAATCATAAAAAAATCGTTATATTTGTTGTGGAGAGAAAGGAGGAACACCCAAAGAATATTAATCAAGTTGGAGAAGGTCAAGTACATTTTGCACGGTCAACTTATATGTACTCGGGAAAAGCGAGTTACTTGAAAACGGCAGCGACAGCAGCAGCGTGTTCAATTCATTATCGCTATCTCTCCCGAGAAGCTATAGGCCTGGGCCTGGCTCTGACTTGGCCTGAAGTCTTGAAACATGTGTGGTTATTCGGTATAGAGGTTTCGTTTCGCCATGTATGTCCATTTCTTAAAAAATCAATTTGTTTTCCTCACCTACTGTAAATTATCACCAGTAGCGAGCAAAACGCTGAACAAACTAGACTAGGGTGTTTCTTCTTCATCGGGCCAGAAGAAGAGCGCATCATCTTGGTGATGTGGTGGTGATGATGATGAAATGAAGGAAATTATTATGTATTTTAGGGCTAGGCTCTAAAAGCCCAAGAAAACTGGCAGTCGGTCGGTCGCGGTGCAGTACATACAAGCCATGCCACACGTGCAAATCGCGAAACCATTCAACTATGGCAAAACATTTTGAATATAAATTGGGAGTAAAGTAGAGTGGATTGGATTGGATTAGATGTTTGATTGTAGAATTTTCATATTAAAAGTATGATTTTTTCCCGTACGAGATAAATAAATCGGCTGGCTTGTTAATGTGTAGATGGCAATTGGAAAGACGTGTTTCTCTGATCTACTCTCACTCTACAGGCCAGGTTTAGTTGCTCATCGCATCAGCATCATGATCATCGTCAATCGGATGTGATGTGATATAATAATGATGATGATGGAGAGAAAAGGAATAACGATGAATGTAGTATGTTATTCGCAAGATATTATGTTTTTTTCTGCTGACGTCTCGTAAAAGGAATGGAAATGGAATATGCGAAAAAATACAAAATGTTGTTCTCCACTGACTTGACTTGACTATAATGCATGTTGTGTATTTTGAAGTGGTTGTTAGTTGTTATATGGCCTATATGGCATGGACGGTTGATGTTAGTGTTGGTAGTTGGTGGTGGTTGATGGTGGTCGTCATCGTCATCATCCCATACTCATAGCTATTGTTTTTCCCTTTGATCATGCCGACATTAAGCACACTCCGCTGTCGTTATCCTCCTTATCTACACAATTACATATGAATGATCTATTTGAAATCTGGAAGTGTCGTTGAGTGCATTATTCATGAATGTTTGCAATTTTTCTCTTCAGCAGACTTTATAAAAAAGTTGAAAAAAATGCCGGTCCACAAAAGTAAATGGAAAAAGGAAAATTTAATGTGTATTCTTTTAATGAATTGCAGGGAAACCACTGGACGGTGTTGTGAACCCATCACCTCTAAACATGGGATATTTATCCTTGCCCTACCCCTACCCAAATGGGTCGCCGCTCTCTTCAATGGTAAGACTATAATTTTCTTTGAAGGCTTGACTTTTAATTTGAGAAAAGCTGCTTTTCGCTAATCTGCTTTCTCTCTGCTTAAACTTTTGGCTAAAAGTTGATCATCATCATATGATAAAATTATAATGAGCAGCGAATTTATTTATTCGCGATAAATGAGATGAGACGAACATGATACCATATGTAGTAGAACGGTAGCTGGCTTTGGTTTGTTTTTTGGCCTAAGTCGCAAAACGTCTGTCTGTGGCACATTTATCCTTTGCGAGCTGCTTATCTGGGAAAATTGGAAAATCCTCTTTCAAGAGACTTTGTGTACGCCTCAGTGTTTCATGTTCAACTGTGAAATTAATCCAACCAAGCAAGCAAGGTTCATAATGTACCATGAAATATGCATGAAGTGTAAAATAAGAAATGAAAGATGGATAAACTTATAAGAAGGAACAGAGAAAGAAGGAAAAAAGATTTATCACAGCGGATTTGGAGCCATTGGAGTATAGTGTTACCGAAGCCATTTTCAACGCTAGAATAGCTCATAAAAAGTCGTGATAATAAAATGTTATCTCGCAAGCCAGAACTTCTGTTTGCAAAGTTAGCAAAGTATGTATGGCACTAATCCATTCAAAACCAAATAAAGCCCATGGCATGGCATATTATCCATTTAGTACTTTGCAAAATGTTTTTACCTCTTTCTGCGTATTCATAAAACACCAGGTTTGATCAAGATAGGTACTTACCTCTCCGCTAGTAATTGGCCATTTTAATGGAATTAGAATCAGCGTGAAAGGAATTTATTGTCTCAAATCAAATCCTATTTAGCTGATTGCCTTCGGGTCTAGGGAAAATTAGTGTTTTAGATTAAAGCAAAATTGCAAATTGTTTGTTTTAAATATCACCCAATCCTCCAGAAAATAATGTCAAGCTGAGCTAAATATGTGGCAAAGGAGTAAAAGTAGCGCTCTAAGCCTACAAAGTCCTTCAGTTTTTTGTACGTGAGGGAACAAATACAACTTTAACAAGTCGGAAATGAAAACAAGTAGAAATTTCCACAAAGGAAAAGGAAACGATCATTTGTAGTTTTATACACACCATTCAATTTACTTTTTATTTGCTAAATGCCAAAAGCCAGGTCAGGCCAATCTCATGCTTACCTTGCCTTCGGTCGAATTCATTCGGCTCATGTCTGACGTGAGTGAATAATAAGTAATAGTGTGAACTGCTGTTGCACCATTTAAGAAAAACTAGTAAAATTGTTTGATATTTATATTTTATCTGATTTTCATTTTCCAGTTTAGTTTTTTTTCTCTTACAAAGTTGTCCAGGAAAAAAAGTAGTTCGATGGCATCTCTCTTTCTGGTGCTTAGTTTGAGAGAACGAGTTTAAGGGGCTGAAAAAATGTAGGGGTGGAAGGTTGATTGAAATCGAAATCATGGCAAACTGGAATTTGTTTTAATTTCTTGAGAAAATCGGCAACTCCATGTACATACAACGAACCAATTGTCATCATCATCGTCGCCATCATCATCAAATCACTGGCACAAATATTCAGAGACAAGAAGAGGAACGATCTCGTGAACACGATCGATCTTGTAAGGAGGAAATGGCTTAATAATATCATGAAAACTATCATTCTTTCTCATCATCATCTTATTATTATTTGGAGTAGGGAAGGGAAACTATGCAACTCGTGAAAGTCGTTGAATGTCAGTTGTCAGGTTTAGGTTATTTGTTTAGCAGTTCCTTACTACTTCTTCTGCGACTCCTCACTCCTCCGACTCTACTGACGAAGAATAAAAAGGCGAAGACTAGAGACTAGACGCTGTCTTGTCTAATAATTCTTTCTTTTAAGCTTTTGCTGTGATGTCTTATGGCTGTTTAAGAGTTTTATGGTATATTTAGAAAAAACGAAACGGAAAGGTTTGAAAATTATCATGATTTATATTCATCCACAAAGGATTACTACCACACGAACGATTCAAGTCATGTTTTCTCGAAAAATTGCGAGTTTCACGGAAGGAGAAGAAGAAGGAGTTGAGTTTTTTTAGCTAGTAGGATTTATTTATTTTGTTGGTTGAATCAACTCCGAAAAAAACATCTTTGATGGTGGTGGTTTCTCCTTGATGAAAATGAAACGAGCTCATTCACGAGGGAGAGAGGATTCATCTCCCTGCTTTGTGGATTGTTGATTTTGGAAGTGTCACAAAAATATAAATACATAATCTCAAAGATCCACTAATCCGACGAGATGCTCCTCTCTCAAAAAATACAGAAGGAAAATATTTTTTAAGTGTATTGGTTTCGGTTATTCCTTGTCTGCGACACGGTTAATATAACATCGAGAAAAGGCTGACGAAAGGGGAAAGAAGTAGGATTACACCCTTGAGTACTGTACCAAGATGTATCTTGATCATATCAAAGTTGAAAATCATTATAATTAATCATCATGTCCCTGTTCCGATATGTCCATATATGTGCGCTCCAAGAAAATATTTTTATCGACAGTTTGGGAAAACTTTTATGAGCATAATGATGTCTGATCTGTGATGCCGAGACGGTTTGCGAACTTCTTTAAAGTGTCAGAATCAATGCAGGAGCGGGGTAAATGCAAATTTGTTATGGATCCGGAGGAGAGGAAATTCCTTGTTCCAACTCAGCGAAAGAGTTCTCGGATGATCGAGATAAACAGCGTCGTTATGAAAAGTTGCAATAAATCTCGCTAAAAAAATGTCGAACGTATTTTCCACGAAATTGAGGAAAGAAATTCCTATTTAGTGGCGGTGATAGAAGCAATATTTCAAAAAAAAAGTTTTGAGGATGAAATTACCATTTCCCGCGATTTATTAATTTAATTCAGGAAGGAAATTGAAGGACGGGACGGGAGATTTTTGTGCCATTTCGCAATCGCAATTAAGGCACAGCATGCATACGTTCGGGTCAATTAGATGTTGACTTGGGTGAAGAGACGAAAGGCAGCATTTATACTACTTTTTTTAAAAAGGCAATCTCAATATGCAGATGTGGAGTGGAATGGATTTTTAAACCAGTCAAGTCAGCCTAGCCACAGCCACATGCAAAATATGTACATAAATATAAAGTTTTGCCTTGCCGTAGTATATGTCATTCTAGTTATAACTTGCTTATGCCTTATGACAGACAAGACGAATGGGCTTTCAATTTTTATAGGGGGCAGGTTAGCTAAACTAGGAGTGGAAGGAGGCCCGACTTTCCCGTCTAAAAAATGTAATGCATATTATGCTTGCTTGTATCTTGAGAGTCTCCATGAAATTGCATGACTTATTTCATCCAATTTTTTTTCCCTCAGCTCAGCAGCAATCGCCTCACAATCTTTAATCTATCTTAACTAAACACTCTGAACTGCGGGTGGAAGGCAGCTGTAGGGTTTTGATATGAATTGAAATGGGCAAAAATTTTGTTTGCTGTGTTTTAATTCAGTTGATTTCCTGTAAGAGAAATGAATGAGTTGCCGGAATGAAAAGTCCGTTTTCACGGTGATAATAGAGCCACTGATGAGATGAGTATCAAGTGCCATTCCACTTTCTGCATTCACGCAAATACACGTTTTGTTTTATTCGGTTCGCATGTTCCTGAGCTCGTATCGGATTAATTTTTATTTGTTTAGTGTAGGGCTTCAAAGTAATATTTTTGCGAAATTTTTTATACGTATTCATAAGCCCTGCATTAAATTAGTATTATGCTTAGAAGTTCATGAAAAGCACGCTGGAAAAAGAGCAAGGATCTTTGGATACTTGACATGCCTAGGATGATCATAGACGTGTGTGCATGTACATACTTGATAAGCTCTCCTCGAGTGGATCTTGGAGTCACACCACACACTCCAATACAACTTTTACTCCGAAAGGAAGCGGCGGCTGATCTTAATGTGCTAACTGAGGCTGAATAAACGGAGCACACACACACACTCATCTCATCACATCCCATAGGTTTAGTATGCATATCGATACCTACAAAACTACGACTTACTCCTCTTCCACTTTTTCGGCATGTTCTCTGTAGAAGAGATAAACTTCTTGAAGATATTATTACCGAGTTGATGTTGATGTTTCACTTTACTTTTCTTCGAGAGTGGTGTACAACACAAATAGTATGTAAAACTAAAAAAGTAATGGGATCCACTGACTCCGGATGTTATTTTGAATACATTGTACTCACTCTTTCAACTCAAACGTCTTCAGCTCATATGGTAGTACATATATAGTATGTGCGTATTTTTCAACAAGCAAAAATTACTTGAGAAAAAAGGAGATGAGATGATTTTTTTTCGTTTTGACTGTTTTGGTGGCCCATCATCGTCCTCATCACCATCATTTTCTTGAATGATCATGATCATTGAGGTTTGTGAAGTTTTTAGAAAAATGTATCGAGGAGGATCTTTATTTTATATTGGATTAGTTGACGGAATCCTTATTTCACGAGAGAAATGAGCGTAGCAATTCATGAGTGACGTGTGGAATGCGACGCTACTCTCAGAGTTGTTGATCGTTCTTCTCTTTCCAAATCGAATTGTATAAAAAAAAGTCCTATGCTCTCTGGCTCTGGCTTCGCTTTGGCATTATTTTAATTCAAGAATTGATTTCTTTCTGTGAACCTAATCTCTATTTGTAATATACAATAAGTAGCATTTTTGATTCTGGTAGTTCACACACACACAGCTTATTACAAATTCTCATTCCAATTTGGCACGTTTCCGTATGTGAAGTGATAAGGAAAAAGGCAATATCTGTGTGATCATCACATCACATCAGTTTAGTATGTGCCATACCCGAGAAAAAAATATAAGATAGAGCTTCTCGTTTTTCCACCACCACCACTATCATTATTGACGTATTCGATCAACGACGTCGGCTTACTCGAACCAAACTGAACCTCGCTCTCTGGCGTGCCTTAATATATGGGAATAGTTTTCTTCGCTAATTTGTATTTTTTTATCCGACTGACTACGTGATGTGATACTGATACTACTTGCTCGTCAAATGGATACTATCATTTCGCATTTTATATGTTCCTTTAGTCGATTGCAATTGTCTTAAAAAAATTCCGCTTTCTGATCACTTCTTCTGATTGCATTGNTTGCTCGTCAAATGGATACTATCATTTCGCATTTTATATGTTCCTTTAGTCGATTGCAATTGTCTTAAAAAAATTCCGCTTTCTGATCACTTCTTCTGATTGCATTGAAATCGAATCGTATTTACTTGTCGAGCATTTCTCTTATTTTCCGAAGAAAATTTCATCTCATTTCTCTTTTTAAAAAAGTTTTTGTTTCATCTCATTTCCTTGAATTTTTCATGCTCTTGGTTAAGTATATTATGCACCATTGAAATGTGAGGAAGGAAGTTCTGAAAATAGATTAAAATTGGCGTGAAGGAGAACCTCTCAACTGAACTTATATATCCCTCTAGTTTTACCGTAAAAGTGTCAATAAATTTGTGTGACTTTGACTTCTCAAGAGAGAAAGAAAAGTCTCAATTTATCCCGAATTACTTATTCATTTCCCGTTCATGAATATTTATTTGCAACTGCACTGTTCTTGCTTGCTATCTATCCGTTACAGTACGGATGTGGTTCTCGGATCGAAGGAAAACAAAAAAGTTCCGTTTTCATTCCTTGTTTTCCAAGCCATATGCTCCGCTTTTATCTTGTCAGTGTGACTGTATGTGTGTGTGTGAGCGCTTTTATCTGCAATCTAAGCCTAAACAAACACGTATTATTACTAAATATCTGGGAAACACTTCCACTTCCATGTCTTCATTGTATTCAGAAACGACACCCAAAGGCAAAGGGAAAAAAGTGACCCTAGGTTTTGAACTCAAATCCAAACTCCGATCCCCGATAAAAAAATATTTGAGGCGTGGGGAGCCATTATTATGAAGTGTTTATTGTATATGAATTAATCCCATGATTATTCTAATGTGTGCCACTAATATTGCTTCTGTACAGCATAGGCATTCCTCTTCAAACGGAATTTTCTGGCGGTCCGACCGATGTTGTGATCTAAAAGGCCAAGTAGACCGCACTATATGAATAACATGTAGAATATATGCGGATGCCAAGCCACATCAGCGAAGTAAAAGGAAGGGAGAAAGAAAAGGAAGCAATAAAGTGAATGGAATGGAATTGATCCCATGATAAAGTTGATCATATGCAACTTTATTCCTTTTGAAAGAGATACTTAAGGTCTTAAATGACGTTATAATGCACGCTTTTATGATGCAATGGAATGCAATGCAGATGCGAAAGCTTTGAATTTATATAATATATTTAGCTTTACTCAAATTGAACAAAAAAATTCCTCTGGGATAAGGAGACCCTGTTTTTTACATTGAGATAATTTTGAAGTTTTGTTTCGTTCCTGTTGCATTGCATTGCATTTATCTATTATTGAAGATGAAAGCTGTGAACATGTGGGTCGTCTGTTGAGGCAGATGCGTCCAAGTGGCATGTTGATATGGCAGCCTAGACATGCATTGCATTACAGGGAAAACAAGTGATAATCATTTTCCCCCTGGTTCTTATCATAACTAAGATTACAAATTGCATTTTTCGAATTTGAACTTAAAGTAGCAGTCTTCCCCTTTAGATTGAGGTTATAGAAGTTGAAGGAATGATGAAGTGGAATTTTGCCTTTTTCTGGCAAATAAATAGCTCACGGCTCACATGAGAAGAGTGATTGCGATAGTAGAAACTGGACTGGAACTGGGACTTATCATGCTGTTAATGGCTTCATGACTCTAAATTCTGGTGATTATGCAGTAGCAATGGCAGCAGTGACCATTGATTGCGATTATATAAAGGGTGAAGTCAGTCGCGAATCAGACATAAAACTAGATAACACTTGGTGGTCGCTGCTACCAATACCAATCCTGAATGAGGATTTTTCAAGCAAACAAGTTGAAACAAAATCTGTGGAAAAGTTGTAAAGTATCTTCAGAGGAATTTTTTCCTCTCAGACAGAGGTCTACTTTAGGTTGTGTGATGTGAAGCAATTACTCTAATTAATGCTCTCCAAAATACCAAGCCAAGCCAACTACCTAGTAGCGATGATTATAATCATGATCATGAGCAGCAGGGTATGAAAAACGCAAAGAGATGTGATGTGGTGGGATTTTGGTATTAAATCAAGCGAAAACATAATCATTGCAAAAATTGCCTTCGTACGTTCAGCCATGTCACCCAATAAATCATTTTCACTTTTCAAGAAAGCTATTAAGAGTGCAGTTCTGCATGCAAATTCTTCATCATATCTGCATGGAATGGACACTTTCGTATTGTTTTCTATAAAAGACCAATTTTACACAGATTTACATTAAGGGGAAAAATTGAATTAGCTGTGCAATGCAAACAATGGTGACGGGACCTGATGATGGTGATAATTTGTAGGACTTTCAGGCGCCGAACTCATATTAGTGTAAACTTGAGTGGACTCTCTGCGGTTTCTGGTCTTGTCTTGTCGCGCATGCATACAATACAATTCTAGTGGCTTACCTTAGGTAAACTTGAAGCAGATTCGTCCGTGCATCATCATCCTCATCGCCATCAACAATCACGAGTGATCTTTCCTTGGCTGATCTAAACCGTCACTCTATCTTAACTAAAAGGATAGTGTTTATCTTTTTTCGGTAGTCAGCTCAGGAAAGAGGAGAGAGAAACCTGTGGTGGAGGAAGAGCGATCGACAAGAGACCGAATGGGAATAGTAAATGCATTCCAGCTACTTGTTGTTTTTTTCAGGGATGCTGATGACGACGATAATGATGATTTTTCTCTTCTTCTTCTTCATCTCTGGCTCCTGGCGATGTTGTCACGACTTTTTCCAGCTCGGCCCGGTCAATAATGTATATTAGAAGTTTGTGACGTTAATATTGGTAGACCGAGCATTACATCACCTTGAGTCGTAATCATCTTTGATTTAATACACCAGCGCAGAGTCCGCAAAGCATCGCAGACTCTCGTATTAAAGAGAGGGGGTGAGAGGGAACACATTTACGGAGTTACTGCAACTAGCACAAATGCTTCATCATCATCATACATAATATAATAATGCATGCCCACATGTACTTGCATTAGACGAGAAGAGGGAGTAAGATTCTCTTGAGTCATAAACAGGTACCCTTCTTCTTTCCTTACCTTTTACCCTACCTTTCCTAATCATAATCACACGGCTAACAAGAATCTCATCACAAGGATCAAAAAAGAGGTTTTTAGTTTGTATAGAGCAGATCAGCCAGAGTTAGAGCTACATGGAATCCCCAATAAAAATATGCTTGTGATTTTTAAGCTCAGCCAAAAAACTGCGTTAGTTAGATCTACGTAAACCTCCAGCTCTTCCAATCTATTTTTTTTGTCTTGTTAGCTTTATCCAAGAAAAAAAATCCAGATTCTTGCCTCTTTCAGATCCTTTTTACTTTCTATATCTTTGCTGGCAATCAAGAAGATATTATTTGGCCTTTTGGTCAACAATACAACGCAATAGGGAAAACTGATCATGATCATTCAGCAAGTTCGAGTTCTTTTCTTCCTTCACCTGTTCTACACAAAGTCAACCTATTTACTTGAGAGAGGATCTACGACGATTAAATAAAGTCTGATTCAGGTTTATAGCCACGGGAGAAGCTGTAAAACAAAATATGCAATATAAAAAATATGTGTACAAAGTTGATGCGTTATTTACGGATATGATTTTTTAAGCTTATTCGCTTGATATTATGCTGATTAGGTAGACATCTTATGTTATGCGACGAAACAGATTTGGATTGGAATCGTGGAACTCTTGCGTAACGAATTTTTTTTAAACGAGACAATTTTTTTCAGAGCTCCTGGGCTTTAGGGATTACTCGACAGCGAGAGACATTTTGTTGATGGATTGGAATTGAAAATAGCAAGTGCAGATTTTTATTTATTGGTGCGACACGATCAAGTACACGGTATAAGTAATATTATGTACAGGATTTTTTCCCCTCAGATTTTTATTTGCATGTTCTCATAATTGATGATGACGATGAGCGTGGCTTGGAATCGTTTGTAGTTTGTAGTGGTGTTTATGATGTTCTCCCTTTTTATCGTGTTTTTATTAAGATGGGAAATGCAAATCGATGATTATTTTGAAGTGTTTTGGTGGGCGACAGAGAGACATCGACTCGACGTGTCACATGCCATGCCAGAGCAAAGTGGATCGATGAAGAAAGACGTTTTCAGGAATGAGGAGGAAGTTGCTTATATTTTTTGTACAGAAGTTTTAGCCATGTTTTCTCTGGTGACTTCTTTCACATATTTAGAAATAGAAAATTGTCGAGGGGAAATTTAATGAGAAAAGAAATGTTTTTACAAAAATTTTTGCATTTTCATTCAAAAGCATTTTTTCAGAGTTGAGCTGAGCAGTAAAAGAAAATAAATGTCTTGTGAGGAGGAGAAAGATAAAAAAGTGGTCACGTAGGTACTTATCGTATTAGTCAATATCGCATTTATCTTGCAAAACTAGTTTCCTCTCCAGTGCGATTAGATTATGAAATAATTGGTGGTTCGAAGCCAAATAAATTTCCATTCATTTGCACAACTACTCCAGCCCAGACCATGATGTTGTTCTCTGCAAATCGCTCGATGAAAAGGAAAATAACAGGAGCAAAATCAAAACCGTATGTATTGCTTTTGTAACAAAGCTTGACACATCATGACACATTCAAGTGGAAGGGGGTTGTAGGTGGGAAACCGGTGTTTTGTTCATGCTTTGGCTTTTGCTCGCATCCTCCATTCTCGATCAGGGTGGCCTCCACCAGTACCGACTACTGCCGACCCTCTCAGTACGGATTTATGTCTAATGTTTATACTTTGTTCACTCCTTTTCTGGCCTGTCTGTCAAATTAAATGCACACAATGCACCAAAGCAGAGCATTGTTCTGCCAAAAGGAGGCAGCATATTTTTTGTCATGAATACTGAATACCCCTCTCCTCTCATAAACAAATTCATATTATGCTTCTGGAGATAATAAATTTTTAGACATTCCGAGAAAATACGCGTAGATTGTGTGTAGATGACTTCCGATTCATTTCTTCATGCTCGTAACGTGGGATTTAGCACTTTTCTAATTTTCTCAGAGGAAATTGTTATGTATATTTTTAGGTTCTGCTGCAATTAGTTCCCTACTGGGTCTTATTTGATTAACTGATTTGATTTGGAAGTGCAAAAATAAAGTTGAGTTATGGCTGGATGCCTAGTCTGTTATCACTGATGATTGTAGCCGTGGTTGTGGTTGGCTGACTTGGACTAAACTAGACTGATTGGGTCTGGTTCCAAAAGTAAAGAGAAAAACTAGAGCATTTAATAGTCCAGATTAATATGAGATAACGGAGATGGGGATGTGTTCTACGTTGCTTTCATCTTATCGCATTTTTTATTATCGTGAAATACACACATCTCCAATTAGAGCTCTCATTTTTATTGCTTTATCATTTACCTTAAAGACTGTCTCTCGATCTAGAATGCATTTTGAATACACATCCTCAGATTTAGTATATTTTAATCAGGCGACAAATCATATGTTCTTCAAGGATCCTGCTTGACCAGAGCATCACAAGCGTAATCATTATATTTTCTTCGGATTGGATAATGCCTAATTCCGTCCTGAAATGGTATGGCAAACCTGCCAAAGATTTTATTTTTAAGATTACTATTCGGCCCAGATCTAGAAGTCATGCACTTGTTGTTTGCTTGTGAAAGTGTAAAAAACACATTCATTTTTCCAAACGTGATGGTGGTGGAATCCCATACCGCCATAAAGAAAAGGATATTACTAGCGCAGAGCTCTATCCATCCATCTATTGTTTAAAATTATTTGTTGTTACGAGTTCGAGCACATAACACAACCATCTTCACGTTTCCTTTTACTGCTATTATTATAGTTATTGCATTTCCATTTTCAAGTTAGTAAAGTCCGGCTGGATGGAATCCGATTTCAGAGACCACTCTTCTACTGCCACGAATTCTATAGCATACCACCACCATGCACCACCATCAACCCGCTTGGGACCAATAGCCACAATTTATTTTATGAGTTTACAAATGTACCATCGCATAATAAGTTATTACGACTCATGCAGCTCTCACTCTCTTAAACCATTTTCTTGGATCATCTTCCAGAATATTTAATAGTGCACCGTCTTGTTTCTCTCCCCTTGAAAATATTTACTTCAAGACGAATTTTCTCCTTATAATAGGGCATACTATTTTTTCAGGCTGAACTGAACTTGAACGCAATTTGAAATTCTAAGGAGATGGCTTTACAATGAGCCTAGTGAGGGAAGGCAACAGCGTTTGCGCTTGCATGTACATATAATGTAGACAGTCTCAAGAGCCTCATAGATTTCTGATGCTTTCGTTACATAATATTTCCCATGTAGAAATGGTTATGCTTTCGTGTACGTACGGATAGGTAGGTAGTATGTAATTGGATAATAATCTGGGCTTCTCGTTTGAAAAAAGTCAATTTCCTACGAGCCTATATACTTGACTTGCTCTCAAAACAAAAAAATAATGTCCATCGTTTTGTATTTTATTGCCTTCGCGTTGGTTTAAATGAAGGAGCGGTAGCATTGATGGTACATAGTAGGGAGTGTTGGTGGTGAAGAAGGTCCCACTTGTTTTTGGTTCGAGCTTTACACTTCCAGCGAGAAAACCGTATTGCCGACAAGGGGATAAGCATGTGCTATCCTCCCTTGAGCCGAGTAAAATTTTTCACGTCTTCATTCACTAATTGAGAATCTAAGGAATATGTAGTACATATATTTATTTAGGAAAAATGATTCGGAGGAAATACAATTTTCCAATTTCTCCAAAGGAATTGTCATCGTATCCGGTGGGCAGGCAGGCATGATTAATTGAAAAGTGAAAGATGAAGTGGTCGATAAATTGAGATTGATGAAAAAATGAAAAACAAAAATCCGTTCTGGCTTTTCACGCTTCCTCCGCTCATTGACATAGGTCAGGGATTATACTTGTTAGTAATAGTACGATGGCGGAAGTCAATGATGTTACAAAAGCGTGACAAAATTTGAATTACGTAGTAGAAGAAGCTGGTGATTACAAGGGAGGGTGTATTGGTACTCTACAGCTATTATTTGAGTACAAACTAGCCATGTTCGCTCATTCATGAGATCCATTATCCATTGTTGCCTTCTGACACTGACACAAGAAAAATGAAGCATGATGTATGTATGGTAAATAATGAAAACACATAAAAGCTTTGAGTAAATCAACAAGAGTAACAGTAACATGCCGCGCTGGTACCTAAAACCTCAAAAAATATGAAAGAATTTTTAGAAGAAAAAAAATTTGATACAAAAAAATTTTCCGTGATTGTTTGCAAACTGAAAAGGCGAAAGGGAAGGTAGCTACCAACTCCATTCCACCACTTTGCCTCTGATATTGTGATAATAGCGACACGCATTGTTAGTTTATTCAATATCAATATTTGCTCGTTTTTTACAAATGGATCCTAAAGGTGTAGATGAATGTCGACCAACCGAAAAAAGTTAGCCATCACAATCACAATCATGCAATGGGGCTCCGAGCGAAAGCCAACCCAATCCAATCCAAGCTTCTTTTTTTCGACATGAGATGCTGTAACTAGTTTTTTTGTGGTTTGATGGATTACTTCTGGATATTACAAAGCATGTAGGCAATCTCCATAAACAGCTTGTGCAGTGTTGTTTTTCTCAGGAAATTACATCTATTTGGTGATATGTATGTGAGTTAAGGAATTCTTAAGAACAAAAAAGGTCTGAAAGTCTGAAGACGCTGAAGTATATAACAGTGGCTGGCTGTAGGGAAATCCTGTTTAAGGGGAACTCAATACTACATATTATATAAGCTTACCTAGATTTTTTTGTGTCCTGTCCTGCTGTCCAAGCTGATTTTTTCTTCTTTACAAAATTTACGACAAAGATTTTTTCTACTCTTGTTCTCCCCCGGACATTTGTTTTGTCCGTGTTTTGTAAGAATGCGATGCTCTGTAAAAAGTCGATCCGACGGAAGCGGCCCGCTAAAGATATTCTCTTTTCGAGGTGGGTTTCCGAGGTGTGGCCAAAACTCTGCAATGACTGTGTGTCATTGTTATTTTATGTGTTTGTGAAATTGTGCCCTTCTCCTTGTGTTTGAGTAAACTGGAGTACAGTGGTCGAGGCGAACAAACCGAAGGCACATCAGATAAAAAAGGTCTCTTCTTATGATGACGATCCTCACCGAGCGCAGTAGTGGGGATCTTAAGGGAAGGAAAAGATCTTTTTTCTGAAAGGATGACTACGACGATGATGATGACGACGACAGTTTGCATTGGAATTCTTGAAGGAAAACAATAATGGAAGCTTACATAATGGGCCATTTTCTTGGAGATTTTACGAGCCGAAATCATAAAATATGAGGGGAATAGTCTACCTTGTTAATTTCATTTTCTTTCTTGTTCGCCTTCTCCACATGTGTGTTTAGTGCTTTGCAAGGGATGAAGTTTGAGTTCGAGCAAGAACCTTTTTCCCCATCTCCCGTGATTGAATTGGATTGGAGTGCATAATAGGTTTCTCAAGAAAATATTAAATTAGTGGACATAGGGCCATAAAGGTCCGTACCTTTTCCTCTATTTGTAAAAGACCTCATTGTTTTTCCGTTAGAACAGAGAGCAGAGAGCACGGATGGATAGATGGATACTCTCATTGACAGCTTAAAGTATTACATTTTTAGGTATTTGTTCAGCTATTTGTAGAGATATATAGATTTTTTGGGACACCTATTGGGAGATTTCTATTTTCAAGAGATTGGCATTCTGTTGACTCCGCAGTTCGGGATAATTTTTTTTTGTTTGGTAGGTTGTAGGTTGTATTTGTGTATTTTAGCCATCACCTTTTTCAACTGTGAGAATTGTAGTGGTAACGAACTAATATTGTGATTAACGACTTTACCTTTCTACAAGAAGACCAAGTTATGTAGGTATGTATGTATCCCTGAAAAAGGAAGCGCGTTTTCTTCTTTCGCTCTCTGCGTGTGCGTAATAATTCTCTTGTGGGATTACTGATGCATGACCAATTTTAATAACTCTGCTGAAAACGTTAATGTTTTATGAGCAGCTCGACTTACTGGACCGGGTACACGGGTAGTACTAGGAAATGATAATGGTCCGATTCCTTTTTTATTATTATTGGACCTGCTCAGGGAAATAAAATCGAATGAATATGCCTTTCTCATTCTCACTCGTCATCATCGTCATTCTTTTGTTCCCTATTTTTAGTATGTGTGTACTGTACATGCATACATGAATGTAAGCTATGTTGGTATGACTCGTTAGCACTTGAACTTATGGAAGGAAAGTGGAGTAGGTTATACAATGCATTAGCTCATTTTCATTTCCACGGTCAACTCATAAAACATTGCATTACATAATGAAATAATTATAATTTTCCGTAGAAGCTTCGAAAGGCAAATATTAGGTACTTTCTAAAGTTCTCCACCTGTGGAATAACTTGTCTGCATGTATCTCTGTGGACAAAGAGTTGTTGCAGTGGTGGTGAAGTCAATATTGTGACTAGAAATCGAGATTCCGAGATAAAAAAAAATGCAAAGGCCAAATCATTTTCACCTTTTTTCTTACATCTCCATCCTATTATCTTTTGTGCCACTTGAGTGAATGCTTAATTCTTTGGGGCATATAAAAATTAGCATTTTTAGGTATGCCTGTCTTCTCCAGTTGAGCTGATAAACGTACCTTATTTAGGTTGTTAGCAACTGAACCAAAGTAGTAGCTTTATTACCATTCCTGCTGCTTTTGAGTTGTTGTTGATGGAACGGAATTTTTTAGATGTGAGGTTGAGGAGGAGGAGGAGGAGAAAGTGAAATTATTATCGCTGTCCATTAAAAATGAAACGAACTAAAATCACTACACTCCCTCAACAATTTAGGTAGCTTGGAATTTCCCTTGTGTAGTATTAATCGGGGAACAAATACGATTTTTAAATCCTTAAGCAATGGCTTGAGAATGGAATGCGTGTTTGGAAATGCAAATCGGGGATAATGAGGTGCAAAAGGGATGCATGTCGAATGTCGACTTACCTACTACCTGCATTGATTCACTTCTTCCAATCAGATCTATTACATTTCTGTGGAAAACTTGTTCTTACTCTCTTCTGCAGAAATCGGAATAATGATGATGTTTATATATGATGCATAGACTAGAGATGCAGAATATCATTGACTTTTAGATTTTAAAAAATTCGGGCTTGTTTTACATGCGCCACTTTTCCATTGCATGTTTGCTAACAAGCAAGCAAGCATACAGACAGATAGAGCTACAGCTCCTCTTGGTAAATAATGTACCTATTTAAAAGTTTGACTAGACTGGAGCAAAGTGTACAGAAGAGCGAAGTAAATATGAGCCATTGTTCACTTTTACACACCTGAACAGAACACTATTTTGGGCTTGCGGTCGTAGTAGGCTTGGTTGGTAGGTGATTACACATTTTGTTCGCCTTTTGGTCCTCTAATAAAAACGGCGTTGGACGCTATTTATCCATTTAATTTCAATCACATCACCATCACCACAATCTCCTACGACTTCGACTCTGATTGTGTTCTCTAGAGAATTAGGATATTTGATAAGGGACTGTGTAGTGTAAGGAAGGGATGTACTCAAAATATGTATTATTTGAACCTTTCACCTCAAGCTAAAAGGCAAAATCCGTAATCAAGATCTTTGGCTTGATCCATACACTATGCACAAAACATATTTTTGTTCCTCTTTAGAAAAAAGGCTTTGTTCCCCTTATTAGCGTATGTCGGATGTGCTTAAGGTAAGGTACATGTATCTTACCTTCATATCTCCTGGAAAAAGGGAACTTGCTTGTTCCTTCTTCATCAAGACAAATCGTTCATGACAGCTGTTGATGAGTCTTGATGTTTTTTCTTGAGGCTCCGAACTCCTATCTAGGTCTGACTTGACTCTGACTTCACTTACCTACATACATACTTTCTTTCCGAAAACTATGAGATGAGGAGGCTGCTTTCTGCTGCTCTGAATAAAAATGTTCTCAAGAGCATTTTCTCAGTTCACTCCTCTTTTTCATGGCTTGTTAGGAAATAATCCGGCTTCGCATTCTACCTTGTTAGTGCTAGTATCATCCATCCAACCATCCACCAAACCAAATGCAATGCAAACAAAAAAGTAAAATTGTTAAAAAGACCAAGATTTTTTTTCTCTCGTCATTATGCAATGCTTACTAAAGGATATAATATAGTAATGGAATTGAAAACTGAATGTGTGAAAATGAAGGCTTATGAGAATTCTTGACTTTAATCCTTGATTATACGCCAGTTTAAATGTGTGTACTTGTCTTACAAGATTGTTGAAAATCGCACCACCATTTACAACTACCTAGATATTCCATCCAAGAGTAAGTGAGTGAGCGAGCAAGAGTAAAAGCTGTCTTGTTGAGTCTTGCCTACTCACTCCATACAAGTTTCTCTCATTATTATATAACATAACATAAGCCCTAATAAGCCTGATTGTTTCATTTTTTGTAAAAAAAAATCAACTCCACTACATATCTACTATGAAGTATAATACTACTACAATGCAATCATCATAGCCATGGTCATCATCATTTTTACATAAAGTGGTATTTGTTACAGATGATGGTTTCAATGACTTTCGGCATTCGTCTGTTGATTTCCTCTGCCTTGTTAACGTATACTTAAAAAGGAGTAAAAATGCGTTCGGTGCACCACCATCACTATCACCACCGGTCCACTTCTCTAATAATCATTGCTGAATTACTTGTTTGCTTATTACAGCTTCTTTTGCGGCCGCATTACATAAGCAAAAAATATAATATTATATTGTGGCTCTCTCTTTCTCTCCAAAACTTCAACTTTTCGCTACAAATTAGCATTCACCATCTCTCATTTAAGCCACTAATTTACAGCTGAATTACCGAGAAACTCTCTCTCCAATGGAATCGTCTTTACTTTATGCCTAAACTAAGAAAGCTCCGGATTTCATTACTATTTATTAGGAAATGACCGCAGTAGAAAACTTGCAAATTGCTAATTGTAGCTGTAATCATGGATCAACTCCTGATTAAAATATTTCACCTTGATTTATCATGCTTCTCTCAAAATTTCTAGTTTGCCTTTCACAAACTTCTTGGGCTTAACCTTTGAAGGTTTTCATAAAACATTTTCTTTTTGCATTCACTTCCTTCTTCTAACTTTTTTTCTGAGATGTGCCAGTGCCATGCTATACCAAAGCAAATATGTACTTGTTTTGTAGGAAGGCTGGAAACGAGATGAATTCTTAAAGTATTTCTTAAAAGTCTGTAACCTCAACTCAACTTCGCCGAACTGTGTATGCATTATGAGCAAGGGGAAATCCGCCTGAAGAAAATATAGCAACTCCACCGCTATAAACATTTCTGCTCGTATTATTTGTCTGTCCGTGAATATTTAATGGTTAAAATAAAAAGAAAGTTTGTCTTCTTTTTTTCTTCTTGCAATTCACATGTTGAATTAAGAAGAAGTTAAATGGCCCGATGGTCCTCGTAAATTTGGAGGAGAGCTAGAAGAAGAAAAAAGCATCATGTGTAATGCATTTGCTAGATTTTCTTCTTAAACAAACGCTTTGGCTTTGTCGATACGATAGGAGAAGTTCCCCTTTTTAGTGTTGATGTTTCATCAAGAATCATCATCCCAAGATTACCGTAGTTCTCCTATGAAAATTTTTTTCTTAGAAGAAGAGCACACCACGGAGTGATGTGCGCTGTGCACATTATCATGTCTTTTTTATGCTTCTCTTGTTGGTTAGTGCCTTGTTTTTATCTCTAATTTACGATTACGACTTTAACTATGTCGTTTTGTGTCTTTATAAAAGGGGAATGTATTTGGGAGTTGAAGAGTAAGTGGATGTTTTGTTGTGAAAATGTTTTTTATTGTCACAGTCAGCAATTTTTTGTCTCTGGGTAAAAATTGTCGTGAAAAAAGAGAGAAATGAGGAAGCAATGATTTTCACATCATCATCATCATCGTCATAATATTGCATGATGTTGTTTGCTCAAGAAAGCCAAGTCAAAATGTACGTAGGTATGTAGTATGTAGGTATGCATTATTGTGAGAAGAATGGATGAGACTGTTGTCTGTTGTTCCCGAAATTTCCCTCAGATATTTTAATGTGGATCTTGGTTTAATGAAAAGATTTAGCAGCACAAGTGTATGAAATTCTACAGAGACGTTTTGGGCTGTGAAATTATCAAAGTCCATAAAGTGATTAAGCTGATTGCACACAGGGACAATGTAATAATAACACTACACTACAGCTACGGTTTGCCTGGTCTATAATGCCTTGAAATAAGAACGAGTTGATGAAATCGCTTTTTTATTTGTGGTAAAGAAACAATTTTTAAATTGTACAGTTTATTTCGCTTTCTTTATTACTTACTCCTTGAGGGAAGAAACCGTTCCTTTTCACATCGAAATTACTGCATTTCTAGATCACCTCTCAAACGAGTGGGAATTGGAAAAGTCCCTATTGTTCGCATTAGTACATGCACACGGGCATATTATTATTCATTTTTGAGGAATGATTGAAACCCATAGAAGTTTTTAGCTCACGACACGACAAAAAGCTATGTAGAAAACTAGCATGATTTTTGGAAGCAGAAATCGTGAAGACAATTTTTCCTGAGAAAAAAAATAGCAGGCTTCTTACATACTTTACCAATGCTGAATTGAATGAAAAGGATTTCTTTAAACGGCTGCAATTTGCTCGGGCACGATTGTGAACAAGTGGCACTGCAGCTATGTACATGTACGAACGGAATTACTGTCAATATGCCATACTTCCCTTGTCACTCAACTTCTCGGATTAACTTCATAATATGTATCGTGATGTGATTGTGAGGCTATGCTAGCCGTGTTTGCCTGGCTTCTTCTTCAACTTAATGAAAGTTTTCAAGGAAGGCTATCGCATAAAAAACAAACCTACCTAAATAGAGTTTTATCTTCGTGGACCATTTGCTCCATCATCGAAATGGTCTCATCATAATCAAAGGCACTAATGGCAACAATGATGTTCAGCTTTGCGGAGACTTTGGGCAGGTGGAAAAAAGATGACGGAGCCTTTTTTTTGGGCTTCTTATTGCTATGGTCATTTGATGAATTGCGTGAACTAAACCAAAAATACTAATCACCTCCTCCTTACTTTGTTAAGGGCTTTCTTTCAGTGTGCATTACTTACTCGAAGAAAGGCTTTAAATCAGTAATAATGATAAAGGGGAAAAGGTTTTGCTCGTTTTTTAAAACTTATTTTTTTGGTTATAGTCATAATATACAGCCCTCATGTAATTTAGTAATTGGAAGAAAATGAGGAAAGGAATCATAATGAACTCGTTCAGTCAGACACTTTTAGCTTATCAGGGAATTTCCACATACACACATTATAAAAAACGAGAGCAGAGCAGAGAGTGGATTGGAGTTTTATATCTTGATTTTTTTTGCCCGAGTAATAGTAATAATGTTGATGGTGATGGAAGAGCGTGCCTTCGAGGTGTCGCCAATGCTTTAATGTTGATCAAACTAATGGATTCTTTCAGAGGATTATGATTAGAAAACAAGGAAAATTTCTAAGCTTCTTCGTTTTTTCTCTAGTTATTTAGATGGATGGATCGGAATGAGTATTTTTTTCTAGTGTAAAGAGCTTTCAACAACTCTCCTGCTTCGATTTTTTTCTACAGTGTCATGTCATGTGCATCGCCATCGCCAAATTATTTCACTCTCCGTCTTAAGATATTTTCCGTGGGAGTAATTAGAGTCACGACTCATTGTCAGAAAGGAGGAAAAAAATACGACGAGAGCAGTTTTGAAAAGCAAAGCACCGATTAAATGACTAGATCATGTTTTGTATCGCAAACATTTACATTTCATTTTGATTTTCGCCAGCCGCATAGTATTATTTGTTTGCTTTCGCTCTCTTCTGTCGGAGAAAAAAAATATATCAGTATTTTATTGTTTCATGCACACGTGATGATTTGAGTGAGCATGATGTTACAAATATTAAGTTACAGATGCAATGCAATATGACGCTACTAATTACTTTTTTAAAAAAATTGATCCGACGGTGGAATTGTGTTGTTGTGTGGGTTGGATAATAGGAGGATAATATGGATTCGTTACTTGATAGTAGTGATATCATGTACTACGACTGCGGCATCCTAATGGGTTGTGAGCAATTTCAAGTATTTCATCGCTCCTTGTATTCTCCGATGGAATCTCGGCAAACTACTGAAGTATTTTCTCCTTTACTACAATAATTGGTGGTGCTCGCGAGGGTGGTCATATCAGTCACGCTTTGTTAAATTTGCAAACTAGATTTTTTCATACACAATTAGTATGCGGAGCAAAGCCAATGTACATACCCAATATTTATGCATGTAGTATTTTTTTGTATGAAAAAAATATATATATTTATATTAGCGTCTAGTTCGGCAGCAGTAGATGAGTGGCGGCGTGTTCAGGGTTTTAAAAAAAATTGGATCATGGAACAAGAAAGAATTTTGATATTTTTATGAGAATTGCGATGCGATAGCGATATACGGATACAATGTTTGTGTTGGGTTGCGTTGCGTCAGGCAAAGGGGATTTTTCCTGTGTACACAAAGAAAAAGGTTATTATGATCAAGCAAAACCGATTTTTTTATTTCCGGTTTTTTCCTACATTTTTTTCAGTGGTTTGGTGTGTGGTACAGATAAAAATAGACATGCATCGTCGGGGCATTTGCTTGCACTTGCAGGCAGGGGAGTTGTGACGGCGGATATGTTTATATTGCAATCATTTTAAAAGGAGGAGGATCAACTTACTCCTTTCCAGTATATTTATTCCGTTCGAAAATAGAGAATTAATTAGTTTATGACACCGGAAAGGTTTCTTTGGGCATATTTTTCCCAGTCTAAAAAGCATTTTTCCCAGCGCACGTTTCTGTCTTAATGCTCAATCTACATTCATATTTCTAGAACAATACTAGTTGTCGTGTGAAGAAATAAAAAATGCTTTAAACTGACGATAGTGCATATATGCATGCTCTCTGTCGGTATTATATTTTTATTGGATGATTTTTATTACTCAAGGTAATAGCCCTCATATAAGTAATTAATGCGTCGGCAGTGAAGTGAAAATAGGCGCCGGGGAAGATTCCGAACTTGGAGATTCCGACGACCACAAAAATACTGAATAATATCGTGTACACATGTACATACATACATACCTCTCGGACGACTAAAACATTATAAAATACTGAGCTGATGTGATGCATATTGTTTTGTGAGGCTGGGATGGCCCATTCAATTGCTTTTTTATTGTTTGTTGCATATTTTTTATTGTGCTTTCAGATTAATTACGTGTGCGCATTGCACTCTCCCCAACTCTTGTGGGATATCGTGTTTTACATAATGGAGGATCATGTAACTCATTTTTTTCTGTTCAAATGCAGTATTAAATTTTTTCCGCAAAATGATTTTACCGACTGAGTGGTTAATGGCTAGTTAAAAGGAAGATTGCACATGGACATGGTCATTTCACCGTCTTTGGTATCGCACACAGACAGAATTGTTTTGTCAGTGTTAACTACCCGTGAAATTTCTCTTGTCTCTTGATTTTCTTAGCATTTTGGAAGTACATACTCCGATGCGTCACTCGGTTTATTTAAAGTGCCAATCTCAAGATGACACTAAAATGTGAGGGAGATAAGGCGAAAACAACAACACCATTCATTCAATACAGTAGTGTTTATGTATGTACATATCTATGCATTGCTCATGGGGAAGTTGATTCATTCATGCTTTTTCCAAGAGCGCCCGCTTTACACGAGGAAAGTAGGAAGTCGCTTTGATTAATTGAATGCACTTGTAAGCGAAATGATGCATCATTGCTCAGTTGAAAAGTAGCCATTTATCTCGAAATCTTCCTCCGTTCGCTCGAATTCATTTCTCGACTCTCAAGAGTCAAGATAGTATTTTGAGTTTGTCGGATTAACCAGATTACGAAATCTATCGTGAGGAAGGAGAAGGAAGGAGGAGAAAAAAATTATCTTCACTTGTCGAGTCGACATAAAACATATCTCATTTACTTGCACTTGTAATTCATGCGCTAAAGGAGGCATTCAAATATTTCATACTGCACAGACAGAGCACAACTCAACTCACGTCTTTGCTTTTTCCCAAAGTCCCTGAAATTGATGATGTTTAGACATATTTGTGACTAGTTTTATGACAATGTTTTCAAAAGCTTTAGGAGCACACGCATGTGTGGTTCTAATACTTACAACTTTCCATCCGAGAAGCAGAGAGAGATAGAGAGAGAGAGGTTGATGGGAATTCGCACTTGTTTGAAACTTTGAAACTCGCATCGCCAGCAACTCGCTCTCCTTTATGCACATATGTGTGAAAGCTACCGGAATTTTTTTTTTAAACATTCGCATTTTTTCCTGAGAACCGGTGGCAAGTGATTAATGTGTTTCAGGGATGATAATGATGTGGTGCTGCCATGTATTTATTAGATTCCTCTCTTGCATAATAAGCTCAAAAGGAGAAAATGATGGAGCGACTAATGCTTCCACTATGCCATACCATGCCGTGAGTGGAGAGTGAGGTGTAGGCGCTACAAATTCAGATATGCTCTCGCCCTCTCGCTTGCAAAAAAAAATCGTTCACTTTTTTTCTCCTGCCATTCTGAAGTGTGTTGACAGTTGGTAATTCGTTTGACTAATGGGCTTCACCGGCGCTGCCATGGACCCTTATTGGGATTGGGAGCAGTTAAATTATGCATACCCACCTACCTCCTTCCTCAACCTCTTCACTTTTCAACAAAAATTATTTATCAGTTAGTCAGTCAACTTGTATTAAATTCTCGGAACGGAGGGAGGATCGGAAAAATAGGAATATATATGTATTTTTGTTGTTGTTGAAAAGTACAGAGATAATCTCTCATGGGAGATGTCAGAACTGAAGAGAGGAGAAGCAAGGAAGGCATCGGTGAATGAATGAAATGCTAGATTGTTTATTATTAAACATGCAGCTTCGTTTCCTTTCATCGAGATGGATAATATGGATACATATTCGGATTTTTCTTTTTCTCGGGTAGCAGCAGAGAAAAGACACTTCAAGAGAATTCGGAATTATTGATGAAAACAAGAATTTCGCACCGAATGCATTGATAAAAAGTGTGAATGACGGCTCCATTCCTTTCAATAGAATGGAAGCTAAGGTGAGCTGAGCCGTGAGCCAAATGAGAGGAGAGAGTGAAAAGGGTGGAATTTATTGTGAAATTTTCTTCTTTTCCCTATTCAGCCAGCCAGTCAGTTCAACTTTTTTTCTCATTATGAATTTTCAAGACTTTTTTCCATTCAAGAAGAAGGAAATGATATGCACAGAATGAATAATGGAGATAAGTAGGATTGAGTGAAAGTGTGATTGATGCTTCAATGATTCCTAGAATCTTCCCAAATAGGGCATGTCTCACTTCAGCAATTAAAGAATTCACATTATAAAGGTTGACTACATCATATGTATTCGGCCTTCTTCTTAAAATTTGATTGTATCGATTTCGCTTTTTTATGTTAATAATAGCAATTCCTCGAAGTGAAAGCCATTCTATTTGTAAGGTGACATTAAGAAAAAAATCGGGAAATTTTTTCACGGTGCGCTCCGCTCGCAGCATGCTACCTTCCTTCCTTCCTAGACAACCTGTTTTCCCTTCATAACTTTCTAAAATACATTGGATTTTAGTAAAAAGAAGGAGACAAATGGCTTTCTCGTTAGATAATGCAAAGTCGTATTCTTCGCGGCTTCATATTATCAGGGGCGACAATAATAAAAAACAGAACCTGAGTTAGCCTGCAGTTCAGGGAAACAGGTATGCAGACACAGTACACCTCATTTCCATCATATCATTCAGATCCAGAATATTATTTGTGTGTATGGATGGATGTTTATTTGTCCTCCGCTCCTCTCCTCGTCATTTCACGTTGTTCGCATGAAAATCTCGAACAAAAGGAGGAAGGTGGGGGAGCCAAAACGATGACATTCATATGCAATAAAGCGAGAAATTGATCGTGTTCGATTTGTTCTGTTCTCTTCGGCGGCAGCAGTGGTGGTGGTGGTGATGATGGTGTTATGACACGGCTGGAAAAAGAACTTCACTTCAGGTTTTACACGGCTGTCTTCCTGCTGGAGCATTGATAAATCTAACGAGGCATACACATTTAAAAAAAAAGACAAACGATAAAGAAACTTTTTTTATGAAGTATGTCGATGTACTGCCACGCTCTTCCGCTACCGCTGCTGCTGCTCCCAACAAGAAAAGGCGCTCAGCACCAGCACCCGAAGAAAGTGCAAGTGACGAAAGCTAATAATAATCAATGAATGAATGGATAGGTGGAAGGGTGGAAAAAAACTCTGTCGACTGTCGGTTATTTTTTTGATACGCAATCGAGCGGCACTCCGCACTAAGATATCAATGGCACGGGTGATAATGTGCCTTCGCATTACTTTTTTTCAGTGAATCTTCACATCATATCCAAGTCAAGCCATCACCATCACATCCACCTTCCTCCTCCGTCGGGAAAGACATAAGGTGAAGGCGAAGCCAAGCCAGGCATCGGAAAAAGAAACTGATGACATGATGTGATGATGTGCATTTTTCTTGTTTCATGTGGAGATATCACGCGCTTTACCCAACAACCGGTTTCTTACTCCTTTTAGTAAATCGCCGCATTCACTCACTCACTCACTCCCTTATACTCGGACTAAAAATTCTATTTATCACGTGTAAATGATGGGGAGTAATTCATCAAAAAATATGTATTTCTCATCATCATCATCAATAAGAATAGGTTGTCTTGTGGCCTGTAATAATGAAGCTTGACTTATTGATTTTTCTCGAGAGAAATTGGGACAGTCAATAAAATGATTTATGTACTTATTGTACTACTGACTGTGGCCATAATTAAAATATTTTTTTGAGGTTATATTTAGCCAATAGGATTCCCTCACGCAACTTGATTTGTCCTGTAAACAATGAGGGATTTTAGTAGATGTGCATTCTTACTCTTTTTTGTTGGCACAGGTGGACAAACTAAAAGCAAGAGTTTAGGATATTTTTGTGTTTAGTAGATCCCTCACTTTTTTCTCGAGTTTGTGTACTTAGCTTTTTGAATTAGTTTACTTAACAATAAAAGGCTGATTTGCATGAAGCTCCTCCATTCATACCTTTTTGGTAATGTGTATGTACTGCGTGCAATACAACAATGCTTTAAGAAGGGGGTTTTGTGGGTGAATTGAACATGCATCATTGTTTACCAACCCAGTCCAAGGAATTATGGAACAAGTGTAGCATGTAGGTACATTTTGTAGAAGAAATCAAATATTTTTGTTTTTATAACGTATTCTCACAATCAGTGTCAGGTGAATATTTTGTTTTGGAACGGAGGATGATAGAATCGGGAAGGATGGATTCAAAGATGTAAATATGGCTGTACTGTACTGTACAATGTAAAAAAATGTTTTTCTTCTTAAAAGTACAAGTGAACAATGGTAGCTGAGACTTTTCCCTTTTGTAAAAATGTGTTGGAGAGTTGAATAGACATTTCATTCCTTTAATGGATTAAAAATGAATGGATATCGTCACTCACTCGGATGTTCTGTCTAATGTATTGTTCTTCTCCCGTGTATCTTGTCAAAAAGAATGTGTTCTCTCGGGGTGGTTACTAAATTTAAGGCATAATTCCTCATTAAATCACATCAGCGTCACACCACAAGACCAGACCAGACGAGGGGAATGTTAGAATATGAATGAGAAGATGGGATGGTTTTTTTGTTGAGCAGGTGAAATTACAGGAAACACTAGCATAACATAACAGCCGCGAGACCTAAATAAATCTAGAATTAAAATCATAAAAGAAATATTTGGAGAAAAAAATTCCCACATGTCTTGTCTCCGTAATCGAATTCGAATGTTTCATTATTTTTTTACAGTTGCTAAACCGCTATTTCCATATTTGACCGCTGCAAAGATTAAATTGACCACTCGACTCGGACTTGTCTATGCTTGAGCACCTGATATCTCCAATAAATTTTGAGCGACTGTGGTTGTTGGTTCGATACCTGGGGAAGACGCTGCTGCTTGACAACCTCTACTCGGCTTTTCGGCAATATTTCATTTTTCTTAATAAGGCAGAAAGAGTTAGAGGAACCTAGTTAGCTCGGTTGATTCATTGTCTTGGCGCGATGCATTTTTCCTTAAAAAAAGCAGAGTAACATTATCAGCATCATCATTGACTTGACATACCCCACAGTTTGGTTTGATACCCTTCATTTTCAATTTTTAATGGAATGGGTGACGGTGACAGTAGTGAGCATGGTGCCATACAAAAGCCCTACTCTTATTATGTGACATGCGCTCTTCTTGTTTTAGAGCTATTTTATCGCCCATCATTGCAAACTTTTATGCTCAGAAGATGAGAAGATAGCGAAAAAACTATAATAGTTCTCGCATCACATCACATCCTGATCGAATGAATGACACGAATTATATTCACATTGTTGTCCAACTTTTCACTGTTTTTGGCGATGGGGTGGGAAATAAAAGCGCGTGATCTCACATGAGGATGAGCTTTGATTTATTTTATTGCATACCACTTGAGGTATTTTATTCTGTGGTAAGTCACACAGAAGAGGAGGTACAGTACAACGGTCATCACTTTAAATGTAGATGGCCATAGTCCTAAGTAGTAATAGTTTATTTTCTTCTTGAGTATTTTTCAAAAGAATTGTTGCATAGTATGCAGTCCACTCTCTTGTAGAACAAATAAAACAGGGCTGGGTTGCTCACTACTACGCACATTATTAAAAGGAGTCGAGAATTGGCTACAAATTTTGTAAGCTAAAAGCTATAAGAAAATTATTACCTATAATACCTAATATTGTTTCACTGTCCGTGTTCTATGGGCCACCGCCTGAGTTGAGAGGCACTTATGAGCTCCTACGGCCGTGCCATTTCACTTCAAAAACTGGTAATAATAATCCATCCTTGCTTACGATGTTATGTCGAATGATTTCATGAGCAAGATAACAATGACATGGTACACACGACTTGGAAAATAAACGGCGGAGCTAAAGAGGATCGTCTGGTCGATGTTATGGTATATAATATGTTTCTCGACTTAAACCGCGAACCACTTGAATCATCATCATCTTTTTTCATGTCATCGAGGAAAAGAAAATGCTTAAATGCACAAATGGCATATTACCCAGGTAGGCTGTGAGGAGGTTGTTGTAGGACAAACCATAAAGAATGGCCAATGGTCATTATGGAGGGAAACTTATATAGTTAACAAGATTTTCACATGCATTCTGAAAAGTCCAGCTCAGTTGTTTTTTTTTTAAATTCGCACCTGACGACGACTATTGCTCGGTGGAATTCGAAAATGTAAAGCGGGGGAAAGTCCAACACGATTCCGATTTTATTTACAGTGTGTACAAGGCAGCACTCATCTGACAGGGACTTTTGCAACTGATGAACATAATGATAATGGCTGTGGTGGTGATGATCATGATCAGAGGCGTTTTTAAAAAGGTGTATTACCAAATTTTTAATTTGAGTGTGTGAATTGAAAGAAAGCACACACGAGCGAACGAATATAAATATGAGCAAGGCATGCTTTGTAGCTTGGCTCGGCCCATCGTGAAACAAAAAAAAGTTCTTTTAATCACGCGAAAAAGGAGCTGAGCAAAGGTAGGCAGAGGTAGAGAGGTGCCAAATGTCAAGCCGCAAGTTGATACATTTGGCACGACATGTCCAAAACTAGACTTGTCTTTTCTCTGCCGACATGCGTTTTTATAACGTGTTTCTCACATTCAATTGGACATATTTTTTTCTCGCTTTCTTGCCACCTCGCTCCTTGTTTTATTCAAATTCGATAGAGAATGTACATTACTTATGAATTAGTAGATCTTCTTGTCCAGTCCAGCCAGACAACTTGGAAAAAGTCTATGGATCTGAATCTGAACTGAACCTATTTACTGCAATCGAAAATCTAAGCTATAGTAACTAATTTATTTTTCTCATCTGAGATCTACAATAAAATAAAGAAAATACATACCACCACTTCGGGTGCTCTGCTTAAATGCATTTTTTTCATGGAATAACTTGACAAGCCGGTTTCTCCGCAAATATGTGCTTAACTTTAAAAAATGCTAAAAAGATGGGATAATCATTGTAGTCATCATCAGCATCTCAAATGGTAGTAATAATAAATAAATGAGCGTATAGCAGTAATAATATTTGCGGATCGGCTCTATCCTCTCGTATCTTGTAAGAGTATACCTTGTTTAAATTAGCGTAGCATACACAATGAATGGCAGATCAAGATCAAGCTGAACAAAATTAGATGAGATCTAAGACTGCGTCCATGCCTAATCAGGGCTCTCCCATTTTTTCCTTCCTTCTCCAATCCCGAGAGCTTGTCATATTTCAGTCGATATAAAAAAATGCATGCCTATTTAAAGTGAATCGATCATTGTTTCAAAAAGAAAAGAAATAAAAAAATACATTTTCATGTTTTCTTTGCTTGTTCAGAGGTTAATTTAGAGTTTTCGATCCTTCTCACATCATAATAATAGGCTGATATTTTTTGTGAACAAGAGAATAAGAAATGGGCCAGAATTAATTAAAATCGCCATAAAAATTATTATTATTCCTGTTGACGCGCATTTTCCCTATTATGAGGTGAGTTTTTTCTTCTTCAACTAGAACAATAACATTTAATTTTTATTTTTGGACTTGGCTCTATGCATTCGTTAGTCCGAGAGGAACATGTCAAGGAATATGTTTAGTCGCGAGATTTCTTTGATCCAGCTGCTTATTGAAATGACTGACGAGCTCGGATCACTTTCTTTTGCCAGAAATATTATTCATGTGTTTTTACGACTTCATATCAATCATCTCATCAGGAAAAAATGTTACAGTTCTCAGTTCAGTTCTTCGTGGCGATGTCGGAATGATGATGTAGGTCGGTTGTACATAGCAAATCCCAGGTAAAAATTATATTCAAGGGATGCAATCGTTTTGTTGAAGATGTAAAGATAAAAAGCAGCAAGAAATGTCCACTGCCTGAGTGAACTTAAGCAATAAATAGTAATATCGTAATATGTTATGTTAGGCAGTATAATGTAGTAAAATTAAATTACAAAATGTTTCTGTTAAGACATTTCTGCTGCTGCTGCTGTTGTTGTTCTTGTACCTATATGCAGCTTGATCTCCTCATGACCACGATGATCATTCATGGTTATCTCGTTTCATAAAGGGAAACGCCAGGAATTAATCGAGTTTTACGATTAAAACATTGTGAATAATGCCACTAGAAGAATTTTTTTATTCATGTGATGTATACTTTACTTTTGTATTGCTATCTTAATTGAGGGGCTTGTAGCAAGCCACACTGTAATTTTATGACGAAATTAAATAAGTTAATGAGTCTACCTTCTGACTACTGGTTTTCTTCCTTTCTCATGTAACTAGAAAACTTTCCTCGTCAAGTTTACCTGTTCTTTTTTATTTGATTCAAGCCTCAGTAAAAGATCAAGATTGTACATTTGGGCTTGACTTCTTGACTCTTCGTATTTTTATATTGAAATGCAGGCATTTATTCATCTATTTAAGAATTTTAAAAAAAGTAAGCATGAGCCTAAGCCCGGCTTGGTCTTCTTGGTCCGGCCTGAGACTGCTTTTTCTCTTGAAAAGGATGAGCCAGTGTTTGTTTTGACGTGAGATGCTCAGCCCTCTTTTTGTAGCCATGTTTGCACACAATAATTACTAGTGTGCTCAACGCAGTAGCTCTAGAGAACAAGGCGCAACACATTTAGATTGGCAGAAAGAGAGGAACAACTGTTGTTTCCCGAACATCATCGTATTCGTACCTATTTTTTTGGCTTGGCATCATGCATGTCTTATTACTTCTGTTGTAGCTCACCTTTTTGAAGTAAAAGGTGAGAATTAATATATTACCGAGCTACTCTTGACTGACGAAGGACTTTTTTAGAGGAAGATTCAGTCAGAGTCAGAGGCGTGTTGTAAGAAGGGGAGAGGAGAAATGTTATTCTGCCAGATTAATGATGTAAATGTCATTAACTAGAAAATTGACGTTTGGGTAGAGAGTGGCTCTAGTAGTCCGGTTGGTTGGAGAGGTGCCTCATGCTCGAATAAATGTTTCAAGATTCAGATGGTATTTAATATGGTTTCAAAAAAGTTTTTTATTTGCTGTAATTAAAGGAGATCGTTTTATTACGAAACAAATGTTGTTCCGATGAATGGTGAAACAAAGTTTCGGGAAAGATGCTTAGCGGTCCAAGAGCTATTATCTCGAGATATCATACATAGTATAATTACATACCTATCTTGGAATCGATATGAGTAATTAAAATAATGATAATGATTGGTGTTCTCGTGGTGCGATGTTCATAATTGCGGTTAAGTGCTGGAATTCACAAAAAATGGAAATGGTATGCATATTATGAAATAAATATATTTAAATTATAGATGACATCTGGAATTTTTATGTGTACTTACAGGAAAGAGCAATTTTGAAAGAGTGGTAGATAATCGATTTCAATTAAATATGGATATATAGGATCTTTTCAAAAATTCCTTTTCAAGTCATTTGACTACCGGAATAAATAATGCGTACCATCTATCTCCCTCCGTCCATCCATCGCATGAGCAATAAAGAGCGATGACGGTATTTTAAGCTGACAAGCTACTGCTTCTGCTACTTAATCATCACTCATCTTTACGGAGCGCGTCGATCCGATCATCCATCCACTTAAGAGCTTATTATCCATTGTGACGGTAATCTTAGCAAAAAAAACTTTCTTTCTTCGCGAAAATACATATTTAGGCATAAATATGCCTATAATCCAAACATGTGTGGTGGTGGTGGTGACGAGACGAGCATGAGAACAGCACACGCACGACTCAACTCGCAATTGTACACCGAGGCTTTTCGTCAAGTGGCCTGGTCTGCTCCTCTCTGGTGATGATGAGGATGACGCTGAAGATGATTAAGCTGAAGTGAGTAAAGTAAGTGCAGAGAGAAAGACAAGGAGGAAAAAAATGTAGTCAATAATAAAAAAGGAGCTTAAGTGATTTTTCTCCGTCCGAACGAGCTAAGATGTTGAAATGAGCGAAGTAGCTTGATGATGGACTGATGTGATTTTGGGATGTGATGTGATGTGTGTGCATGCACAATCTTTTCTTTCTCTCTCTCTCGGGGGATATTTCGCTTCAGAAAGACGGACAATGTCCCAAGGGAAGAATAAAAAAATTCGTGCTCTCTTGTGTACACAACACGTTGAGTTGTGTACACTTTAAAAAAAGAAAAGAACGTCACATGCAATGCAATCCAATGCAATCTCCTCAACAAAGGAAATCGGAGACTGGACAGGACAGGAGGACAGGACTCATGCGAATGAAGAGTTTGCTCTTACGCACTTGAGAAACGGGCGCAGGCATTTTTTTCAGTTCTTTATTCGGTGATGATGTTGAGTAATCTGTGGAGTGCCCGGAGGGCAGTGATTTTTTATTATTATTCTTTCAGTGATTATAATCATGTGGTTTGGTTAGTCCTGCTGGTGGTGGTACAGCTCTTTGCAAAGTGCAAGCGAGTTAACTAGGTACATAATATCTCGCTTGAGACGAGGAGAGAGTGATTTGATGGGCTTTTTTTCTAAAGAGGAAAAAATACCTTGTTGATCCTGCTCTG
>JAHZNI010000566.1:0-10280 GCA_027744415.1 Seira ritae
AAAGACAATTTTGTTAATGTTCCTCCAGAGAGATGAATGAAACCCGTCGTAGGATAAGGATACAACAAAAAAACCTACGGCGGCAACTTCGTGAGAATCAGAATTGATCAACGGGACGACAATACGAGAGCCAGACTCATTTGAAATGAAAAGTTCATTATTTCGGCAAGTTTTAGGCGGTGAAAAATTTGCGCAAATACTTCTCGGTTGTCATGATGGCAACATGCATGTGTGCTTAAATCTTGTTTTACATCATGTTCTTTCAAGTATTTAATGCCATTTTATGCACAAATTTTCAGTTGTCAACGTGCCTTTGTAACTAAAACTTCAATAACTTTGAATCGTTTAGTCGGTTTGGACTGAAATTCAATAGAGTTCGTTCGAAGGGCCCGCACTTTATGTGTACCAAATTTCAGCTTATTATCTTGTTTCTACCGAGAAATATCGCGTTCAGCGACAGACGGACAGCACATGCAAAAGCATGAGAATCAATTCTGATTCTAAAAATATAAATACGGGACAATAAAAAGAAAATATTCATTTTTTAACAATGAATATAATATGTTCAGTGATAAAGCTAAAGCGTGTACAATTTTTTTCTCATGGATAATTTTTTTTCTAACTGCATTGCATGATGAACGCGCGGGAGAATGGTTCCACCAGACTTATTGGCTCTACCCAGAAAAAAAGTGTTGACTAATAAGTCCGGATCGAATCCATTGTTGAAGAACGTTTTTTGCGTGTGCATATTTCCTCCTCGGTACGAAGTACGAACCAATCAAAAGATAATGAAATGATAATGAGAAGAATGATGGTAATCAACAACCGCAGTGCTTCTTCCTCTCTGCGATTTTCTTTTTCAAACTGGCAATCTATCTCTCATGTCATGCATAACTGGACTGTGTTGTGTAGGTAGCGCAGGGAAAGTTTTAAAAAAGAATCTAGCTGAATCTTAGCCTTCGGATATGTTTTCCATTCGTTATTAGTGGGAAATATAGAGGAGACCTATCATAAACGATGATTGCGATTACGATGAAATGAAGATGATTTCGGAAAATAGCTACTTTTTTCCCTCAACTTTTTTTTGATCGACTCGACGATTTGCCCCGACTGCATGCATGCATATGTAGGCTGCATATGTAGGCATTAAGTATTATTATTATGGGCCCAGATGAAGAAGCAGAGATTCATTTAATGATTATCAAGAAGAGAAAGAAGGAGAAGATGATTATTATCAAGTTTTTTTTTCATCTTCTCTACAGAAAAAGCGTTTCTTGTTCACAAATTTTTCGAGTTGTAAAATAATAAAAAGAGAACAGAAACAATCTGTTTCTTTCGACTTCTCGGATTACCTGGTGCTCAAGCAATCAACGAAAAGTCAACATGGAACTGATGGACTCCCAGATTTTCTTAGAGCGAAATCTGATCCACTTTCTTGTACGCACTCTCTCTCTCTCTCTTTCTTAATCTTGATAATATGGAGGAGTCGGAGAGTCTAGACTCGAAGAAGCAATGTATTTATTTTCTGAAGGAATTAAATTTCTTCATTTCCCAATGAACAGAAAAAAAACTTTTTTCCTTGAACTGAAACTGAACATTGCCAATAAAATAGGAGCTCAAAGCGGAAATTTTTTTCCAGACAAGGAAAATGGGACCCTTGAGACCGGAGAAATAAAAAGTGTGTGTGTAATAGTTTGTCTCTGTGAAAAAGGGTTGGAAGTAGGAGCTGCAGAGCATGTTATAACTGTATTAGAAATGCACATAAATTTCATATTCATCTTGCTCATGCATCCATCCACCAACCACCATCACGAACTGCTCTACTCTGCTGCTGCTGGAATATCATAAAGATGTCTGGTTTATTCTAATAACACACATGTCATTAGCATGATTACTCTATTACGAGGATGAAAACGACAAAATTTTTTTACGCAAAAATATATATTTTATTATATATGTGCATTTGAAATCAGGTTGAAGTTAGTGCAATGATCCGCAGACTAAAACTGCATTTTTCGCAAAAAGAAAAAAAAACAGGCTTACTAAGTATTATAATCCGAATCAGATAAAATTTAAATTTTATGGAAATTCACTCTCTGAAAGTGCATTAGATTAGTTTATGACATGAGCAACCAGAAAAAGATATGAATATGCATAAGCTTCTTCACTTCAACTCAGCTACCTACTTTTTCCCCCTTTCCATGTGTCTTCATTCTTCTTCCTATCTTGTATAAAAAAATTTTTTTGTTTTGCTTCTTTCATCTTATCTATTTCTCCTTGTGGCTAGGTCGCTTTTTATATGAAAATGCCCTTTTCATTATTATAATAATAATAATAATAGCGCGTTATTATGATTATTATTGCAGGTACAGGGAACTGAGCTTATATATGTTGGAGGATTCGCCTTGTGCATTCATCCTATCAATCAGAGAGAGAGAAAAAAATCCCCCCTTAAGCGATAGAAACTGGTATTCAGTATTCGGGATTCTCTCTGTCTGACTTCACCTCTCCGTCTTCTCTTCTTCACCTCGGCTTGAAATTTTTTGAATGGATGAGAATGAAGGGTTTAGTCCCTCTCCTCAAGTGTCCTGCACAGGCCATCTTACGTCAGCGGTGGACCGACCGGCAGAAAAAAATTCTTATTGACCAACATTTTCTCTACAAAAAATATGCATAAAAATTACAGAAGAATCAATTATCCTTCAATCGAATTTGCAATCTTTTCTCCTAAAAAATATATAGGTATTATAATATTAATTCCTTAAAGACAATTTACAAAGCAATAAAAAGTATGGATGGTTTTTATTAGTGACTTGCACTCTTACACCAAAAGTATTTATTTCTACGCTTCTTCATCTTCTTCCTCGGCCGTCTGATGTCCATCGTCGTGCTTGCACGCATGCATGATGCATGTCCTGCTCACCAGGCTCACCACGCACGACGTCACATAGTTCTTATCCATTCATGTTAGCAAAATGCCGCTGCGAAAGGAACAAAATCTTTTGGGAAAATGGAAGAAAGAATGAATTTGTGACTTACCTACTCCTCATCATCACAATATGAATACCTATGAATATTCAAAAAATGCGCATCTGAAAAAAGAATTCCACTACGCTTATTGCCATGCCATTATCACTATAAACCTCTTTTTATTACATTTATCAAGTGCATTATCATCATCATCATTTTCAGAGAAGAGATTAAGAAAACCCATTTTTACTTACAATAACGGATGCAATCTTCCGATGAGAACCACATCTTTTTATTAAACATGCTCAAATATATTATTAGAGGTTGATAGGTTGAGGTTTGAACTCTGACCCGGGGCTTTTTTTCATGCATTTTATAATAAAAAAGCTTTTTTCATCTTCTCTCTTCAGCAAGAGACATAGGTATACAAACAGGTAAGGGAAAAGCATTTTCTCGTTGTCTGGACTTGGACTCGGACTCGGACTCATGGAGTCTTGTCTTGTGAGAGATGAAGTGTGCTACATTCGATTCCCTGAAAAAAATATATTATGTTCACTATTATTATTTTGAACCACAGCATTATCATCATCATTATACATACTCCACTGTATACATTTGCCATGCTATGCAGTTTTTTCCCATTTTATTTTGGCCCTTAAGGTACGTCACGATTTATTATCCTATCATGTGGTCGACAGACGTGCCAGCCGTGGCTTTTCGATGCATGGTGGGTTTGAGAATAATTCACTTGGCGCTTAGTATTATTTTTTTTCATTTACGCTTTTTTTTGAAAAAGTTCAAAATGTAATGTAGGTAATGTCATTTGGATACATTGTATTTTTTCATCTTCTTCTCCAGCTCCAGCAGCTTATTAATCTCCTTAAATACATCACAGTACAATCCCACAGTTTTCAGCTCAATTTCAGCGCGTATTACGCAATTTTCACGGTTAATTTATCAAGATTAACAGATGGAAATAAAAAGATGGAATCACTTCACTTCAATCCTTTTTTTCTTGTTCCATCCTCCATCCCTCCCGTAATAAATAAGGAAATTTAAATTAAGCCCAAACTCATTATTACACAGCTACTGTGAGAGTATATCGCCTTTTTAAAAAATCTTAATGAAATGAGATGAATGAGAGTGGAAGTGGAAAAAGTAAAATTCCTTAAATGCCTTTCTCCTCCTCAACAGCGTAATTTCTTGAGAGAGCCAATTAAAATCGCACTTTACTCTCTTCCCCTCGAAAAAAATACAATAATTTTTTCCCTGAGTTCAGTAATAATATTACACCACTCATTTTTAAATACTTTCAGCCCAGACTGTCATCATATTTTACGTTTAAACGGCTCCGCCAAGATAGGAAAGTGCTGTAAAAAAGGCATATGCCTCTCAAATATATACATGTTTTTTTAAATTGTGCAACTTGCAACTACAACTGCTCCTCTGTTTTATTTTATCCATATGAACTTTATAATAAATTCATTCTGTGGCGTTCCTCAACTTGGAAAAAAGTCATCTTCATCAAGCACTAGAATAGGAGAAAGAAAGCAACCCCTCTTATTTCTTATTCATCTGTCTTCCTTATTATTATTATGTTATAATCCATTTCCCCTTTCCCCCGAAAAAATTCTCTGTAACTGCGAGTGTGACTTTATTTTTTGGAGAGAAAACGTGTTGCTTTACTGAACTTGAGCACAATAACATTCCTTTTTTACGTAAGAGAATTCAATTAATTTATCCCAAGAGTCTAATCAAAGCCCCTTTTTCATTATGAGAAACGGGCCCGCGTTGTATCACAATCATCATCATTCATCCGAAATACAAAACACTTCACCCTTCTCTCTGCATAATACAATAAGCGACCACCACCATCACGTCACAGGAAAACTGCCACCGTCACCTCCTTCTACAAAAAAAAGTATATTTCTTTTTAAAAAAGAGAGAACCCTCGTTGATGAAAGTAAATTCTTTTTTGCAGCCATCACATCACTTGTCTTCTATGCCAAATTCAACCCAGCCTTTCTAGGTATCTTAGGTAGGCATGCAATACAATGCATGCTTCCTCCAAAAAAGAGAACCAAGCCTCCACCTCCACTAAAAAAAATTGGTAATATATTATGGTAGTCCAAACGTCATGTCATAGTCGTATGTATGGCACAGTATTAGGGGAAAAAATCACAGTTGTTGTGTGTAAGGTAAAACCTCTAAACTACATCTTCCCATTCATCAGGATCGTGTAACAACTTGTGGAGCTCCATTCGGAAGACAATGGATCAGTATCTACCTTTGTTTCAAGCTTATTAATCAACTGACAAGAGAAGAAAAAAACGAGAACGCTACCTGCTACTACCAACTACCACCACTAAACTTTTCAAATGAATGAGAATGTTAATTACGGTAAGTATTGTCCCCTGCTCATTTTTTGTCAGCCCATAGCCCATAGGTCAATGAGGTGTACCTATTTTTCAAAACTGAAAATCTAAACCGATTTTCTCCTCACATGAATCATTTTCTCTCTATTTTTTTGTCAGCCCATAGCCCATAGGTCAATGAGGTGTACCTATTTTTCAAAACTGAAAATCTAAACCGATTTTCTCCTCACATGAATCATTTTCTCTCTTTTGCATCATCACATCACATCACATTTCTTTTGCATAGAACAAAAAAAGCAATATAGTTTTTTTGTATGTATATCTGGTAGCCGAAATATATTTTAATCGAAGACCACCTCTGCTGTCCCTAGAAATTTTTTCAGGCTACCAAAGGAAAAGTATATTCAAAAGGAAAAATTTTTCATTTAGAAAATTTTTTTTGAGAAGGTTGAAAAATGTGTCGTGTTTATTAAGAGTCTGCCTTGCATACCATCATGTAAACTGAGCCACCACTACCACCACCACCACCATCACCAATTCTCCTTCAGCATGTCTCGTCTCTTGGCAAAAGTGGATTTATTACAAGTCATTTTGGCAGTTGGCTGACGTTACGCAAAAATTCAAGAAATTTTTCCTAGAGTAGAGGGGAGAGAAGAAAAGAAATTCCTTTTTGCAATATATCCACAACTCCACTCCACTCTTCGTCGACTACTCTCACAGGTAGGGTTTCATGAAGGTAGAGTAGTTGATGTTGTTGTTGTTCGAGAATGGGATATTCTTGGATAAAAAAATTCGCTTGATAAATCAGTTTCATCAGGAGAGATTCTCTTTCGCGTAAGTACAATGAAAACCTGCCTCAGAGTAAGAGGTACCCTAGAAAACCTGTTGGCCCATCATAATACTTTTTTCTTCTTCCACTTATTATTTATTTATCTTCAGTGAGCAACCAGAATATAAACCGCGACCGTTCGTTCGTTCGTCCGCCCGTCCAAAAAGTATCGTCGTAGTCATAGTCGTCGACGAGTCATTAAAGGACATGATCAGCAGCGAGCAGCAGCAGCGCTCTCCTCTGCATTCCTTTCTGCTCATCATCGTCCAAGAAAAGCAACAAAAATTATTCGATAGTCAATTAGTGTAGTGGTCACACGTATTGGCTACTGATTGCTTGCTCTTTACACTCTTGAGCAATCAATGAACAAGGACGAAGAAGGTGCACAGAAAAAAAATGAACTCTCTGAATAATCTACACTTGCTAACTTACAGACTGTAGGTAGTACGCTTCTTTTGCATTGTCTATGAATGACGATTTATGAAATAAAATATTTATCCACGAGACTTGTCAGAGAAAGTTGTACTTGTCCCCCCATTGTTTGTGTTGACAAAAATTATTCAAGAAAACAAGACTTTTTTCAGAAAAAAAAATACATACACAATAATTTCTCAACAAGGAAGAGAGAAGCCAAATAAAATGCAAAAATATAGTATAAGCCATAAAGCACGCTGTTTCTGCTTTTTGCAAAAAATTTCCATATCCATTTTTCCTCTACCACCTTGGATGAATGCCTACATTACATTATACTATCCCCAAAAAATTTGACAATAGTGGTCTTCATTACAGCAACCCCCTTGACATTGTAAAAAAATGTCTTCTTCTCCTCCCATGATGACAAATGGGCAGCTCATTACTGCATTATTCGTGGACATAACACACTGCCCCTGTCCATCCTCTCGAGAGAGACACTTGTGAAATGTATTAATCATATGCGAGCTCGCTCCTATCAAGCCTAACAATCAAATAATCTCGATGACAATAAACACCAGAGTAATTTAGAAAACAACATGAGGATATCTCAAGCATAAGATTCAAGTCTTCCCAGAAAGATTGAGTGTCAACTTCACATCTCACATCACATCCCAAAAGCAATTATTACTTACCTCTTCATTACATTACATTATGAATTTTTTTACGTGAGTTTTGCGAATTTCTTTTTCTTCAACAGGTGAAAAAGTAAATCTTGTCTAAAATCTTTGAAATTGCAGTATATTATCTTTTCTAGCTCTATTGAAGCGTTCGTACATATCTCTTATTTCACCTTGACTGCTTTTTTCTTTGGTGTGGCTCTTCTGGTATGGTATATAAATTCTTGTTATCCTCTCTCGGAGAAGGTGAAGCTCACTCTCTAGAAAAAAATAAATAAATATCAAGGGAGGAAAAACACAATATTTCAGGCAAGAATTTATACTAACCCTGTTAAGATGGAACAATGCAGATGAATAATGTGTTAAAAAACTGTTCCCTTTAAACTTTTTAAAGGGTAGAAGAAAATTATTACGATGACCACTAACCAGAGAGTGAGCATACATACCTAGAACCTAGCGCTGTGGATGTGGAGATGTGACCAAGAAATGATTATTACCTTACCCCAGCATATTACATTCTGGGCTTGGCTTTGGCACTGTCCACGTACGTACATAATAATGGCAAACTTCAAAAGCGTAATTTTTTTCACTAGACAGGGCACAGCTAAAGGCGATATATAATGATGAAGAGAAAACAAGCCATTATAGGCCATACAACTCCTAATAAATTATCGTAATAAAATTTCCCATCGCACCGCACACCACACAACGGACAGACACAACATGGTCATTTGAACTGAACAAGAACAAGACAAAAAAAATTATTCTACGCAGAGTGGTCAAGCGCGGAGGGAATGATGGTCATGATCATGATCATCCCGAGTAATAATATTATTATTTGGATAATTTTCAATACCCCCAATCCCAACAAACACAACAATACATACAATATGGCTTGACCATTCAAAGTCTGGACTCTGGACAGGGAGGAAATACAATAAGGCCAATTTGGGTTTTTACTTCATCTCGTCCAATTTATTTTTAGGATGTGGTGGAATGGGAAAAAATTATTGAATGTGGAAATAAACACTATTATTATGGTATTCATTATTTGGAGAAAGAGAGAAAAAAAAATGCGAAAATGAATCCGAATCCGAGTCTCGTTAAACTATACCATAGCAAGAGTAGAAACACTGTTGCGCTTTTATTATCTATCACATACGCGGATCCTTTTAAGATAATAATAATATTCTTTTACAGCTTTTTTCCCTATTGTGTTCTCTTTGGATGTCGATACCGGTCGTCTCTGGTCAGTGACTTATGGTCAATTCGGCTTATAAGAATGGCTTCGTGGATATATCGAATTGGATTTGGACGTGGAGGGTAGAAAAAGGTTTTATATATATTTTTTTCGGTGGGGATGCTACTTACTTACAACAAGACAAGTAACAGATGATCGGTTACGGTTTACTGGACACTGGGTAATGATAAGAAGAAGAATGAATGTTGCGTAAAACGACAATTTCTCTGGAGGAGAAAGAGGGAACACAATCAAGGAGGGTGCTAATAAATGATCCCGTTTTTAAAGGAGATTGTACTGTAGAATCGTTGGATTTATTTATCGTCGGTGATTTGATCAGAACAAAACATCATGGTCTTAAAAATTTTCAAGGGGAAAAATCCATGCTTTGCTTTGACCAATTCTACATTTTTTTTCTCATGGACTCTGGGAATAAAAATGATTTTGAATTGCAGTTGCAGACATGATTACCTAGGTAAGTCTGTGTGATCATGGTGATAATGATTATCCTGAGTCCTGATCGTGTAAATCAGATTCATTGTTCTCGTGGATACAATTTTATTCCGCAAAAAAATTCTGTTCTGTTCTGCGCCAGATGGTGTTTTCTAGGAGGATATGTACGTAATACTGCACTTTGCACTACCGCCATACCACCACCTCCGTAAAAATAGGATTCGGTGATGGACAGTTGAGGTGGGAGAGGTCCTGCCCCAACGATAAACTTTTTTCTCTCCGTCCGTCCGACGAGACCAAAGTGATATTTTATGATGCGCGAACGAACGGAGCGAGAGAACTTGTTGCTTCCGAAAAAAATGTAGATGCTTCTTGCCAGCGCATAAGTAGACGGAGATAGAGATAAATACGAATCCAATCCACTTGTTTCAAAGGTAAGAAGTCAAATTTTTCAGGTCTCTTTACTAATCAGTAATTTATACCTATTAGGAATTTAGATAATAATAGTTTGTACCTACATTACCCGTATCGCACATTTTTATAAAGAGATATTAAGCAGTATTGAGACGTTCTCGTGCAATTAAAGAAGACAAGTCTCCTCTCTAATTCCTTTTTTTATTCAATTAGTTCAAGAGCCAAACTCATTATGACATAAGAAGACACTCTACTACTTCTACTTCTTTTTTTGTCTGTCTGTATTGTTGTGTTGTTGTCTGCTCTTGTTCAGAAAAAAAGAGTTAATTAATTTATTAAAGTATTTTTTCAAACTTGTCACATCATCATTCGCAACAACATTCTCGTTTTATCATCAGCAAGCAGCATAGCATTACAGAGGCATCATGTACATACGTACATGCATGTTCACTCTCTAAAGTAACGACAATCACCATTCATACAATTTTTTATGCAGAGAGAGACATTCATGAATACACATAGACACGGAACGTTGCAAGCTAGAGATCAAGATCATTTTCATGATCGCCAGAGCAGATGTAGTAGCATTTTTTTCCCGGGAGCAAGTTGCGAGTTTAAGTACCGTAAATCCTCTATTTATAGCCCCGGTCAAACTTTCAAATTCACCCCCTTGGAACCCGGCGTTAATTAGATACCGGCGACAATTGGAGACCAGGCCAAAAATGAATTCTGATAAAATTGCGAGCAAGTTAACGAGGACTTTGATTGAATAAAAAGTGTCTGTTTGCATGTCCGAAAAAAGAAATGGTCCGGATGGACAATGGACGCATCAATACAATTCATTTATGATAAGATGCCTGTATATTGTAATTCTCTGGGAAAGAATTAATGACTCAGGCTCACTGCAG
>JAHZNI010000567.1:0-16184 GCA_027744415.1 Seira ritae
AAATGTTTTTGATTCTACGAGCAGGCCGGGGGAATGGGAATGATTTGAATAAAAAGATAATTTAGACCTCTTGCACAATATTTCATTCATTTTTTTGGCTGTTGAGAGAGCGAGAGCGCCATCATGAAATAGAAAGCACATGTTTGCTCAGAAAGGAAGAGTCAAGTCAAAGCTGTATAGTTTTCTCTCATAAGCGATGAGTGAAAGGGTAAATAGACCATAATACTCGGTAATTTATGTTGCGTGACCTAGGACCATGATAAAATGTGATGGGTGAAGTGAAGAGCTCATTTGTAAAGACCCAAATGGGGAGACGGAGGGAGGCAGTGAAGCGTTCACGGGAAATATAGTGCCATTTTTATAGGCATCATCACAAGCGACATAAGTGGTACAATAGGTTCTTTATAGATGTCAATTAAAAAGTAGGTAATGTGCAGAACTGTGTGATGTGATGTGCTCAAGCTTTCGCTCTCTCAGCAACAGCAGGAGTGGTGGCATCCCTTTTTTATTCCCATTAGGAGGATGATAAAGATGTACAAATTGGTTTCATTGTGCGTGATACACACGGAATCTGTCTCTTGGAGATGAGGTGAATGTGTTGATGTTGCACACTGCGCTCAAGTCGAGTCGAGTCAGAAAGCTACTTTTCCCTCAATATCATCATCACATTTCTCCTCCGTCAGCCTCGTGACTGCATTGGCACCGGCAGAGCAAAGCTTTGGATGAACGAGCTCAAACGCAATAATAAAATTATATTTTTTTCTGGAAGAAAAAAGAGAGCAACAAAGGAATGCGTTTTATAAGCTTTAAATTAGAGTGAAAACGCAGTGAAACAAGTCACGATCACCAACCACCACCGCAGGAGATAGCAATCGCATAGTATATTATATAGTACACGCACCGAAGAAAAAAAGATATCGCATGCGAAAGGGAGAGATAGAGAAAGAAAAAGTGAGGGAAACGAGCGGCGGAATGTCTCTTCTAATTACAAACAAGTTAATGCTGAGTAAAGCATAGTTGGAGAAATCATCATCAAGACAAGTAGTCGTAGTAGTATACCTCGTGATCATCATTACTGTTCTCGGAGGAAAAGTAGAAAGAAATAGGAGAGTTCCAGTTTGAGTGCATTCAGATATGTATAGGTATTTGAGAAGGAAAATGCGTTGGAGGAGGCAGCAGCGTAGGCAAAGGTAGAAAAGAAGTAAGTCGTAACAGAAATACTACAAAAGAAAGAAACTTTCTGCAAAGTTCAAAGGAAAAACATGACAGAGGTTTTTAAAGAGATTTTGTCTTGTGTTTTCCTCCTCCGCAGTTTTTAACTAGGCTTCGGGAGAATACTATCATGGAGGACGGAGGGAAATGGTTTGTGTGGAATCTCACTTCCCCATATTAACTTGTTATATCGTAATCTCGCTTCATTATGCTACCCCCATGTTTCTCTGATGTTTATCCTATTTACTTTCATCTCATCTCTGATCATCATCATCCTCATGATAATAACGGGAAATTCCCAGAAAAAATATATCTATATGCATGTAATGAAGCTACCGAATGTGTTGTTTTGGAGAGAATATTCAAAAGCAGTGTGGGAGGCAGTAAATGAGACTCTGTTCTCCATTTGCTCGCACATACTTGAACACTATTCGCCACTTGAATTGAAATTATGGTGAGTAGGCAAATATTCATCTTATTATAATACTACACTTGTAGGAGAGATCATTGGGATACACAATACACATCATCTGGGGTAATAATGGCTAAACAAGACGATCCTATACAGACATGGAATTTATGTTTGCATTAAAGCGACCAAGAACTTTCCAAATAAAGTGGTTTGTTGTTGTTTTCCTCGATTACAATATTCCAAGATGGAGAGACAGGAGAGAGGGTGTAATGAAGCCGAAACCAATGATATATTGTTTTCCTAGATAAAATAAAAATAAGTTTTCCGGTACTAGAACTATTACTTCTACCTCTACAGCTTATACTACTTTCACCGAGTTTCAAGTTTCACGAGGATTTATCCGTAAACATGCATACATGTACTAAAGCTTATAGGCTATGTATTTGGTGAGTGGGATGTGAAAGGGGTTAAGAATGGGTGGTTTGCTTTCTCTCTCGATCTAAATTGAAATTAATGGTTATTACATTACTACATGGGCAAGTCTGGTTAGTGTGTTCTCCTTACATTAGAATAAAGCTTAAGCCCTCGTGATCGTGATCTAGAGGATATTATAGGGACTAAGTATGATGATGGTACATTGAAAATCTATTTTATCCAATTCATTTAAAAACGCAATATTTTGTCAATTCATCAAATTCCCGGAATCAACAACATTGTTTTAGGGATTATAGGGGGCTAATACCTACATAGTAATAAATTTACCCTGACTCATCCCATTCCGAAAAGATTAGAATGAACGTTGAGGCGGAAGTGCATGTGAGATAAATATATGACCGACTTGGATTAGATCTCTCTGGTGAAATGAACGATCAATATATTTTCTCTCTCTGATTACTAAGCCGTCTCGATCACGATGAAAAGCCAATAACGGAGGATAGGATACTTTGAACTTGGATTACAAAATAAGCATAAAAATACATTTTGGATGCAGAAAGACGAATCTGAGGAGAAAAAAATGCGTGTCTGATCAGATCATGCTCAAGCTACCCCACACACTACACCATGCTTGTAGTCGTAGTCGTCAACGGACTTTTGCGTACTTTGTACATGCACTGCGTTGTATCGTCATCTTGTTTTTGCTTGACAGACAATTTTTCCTCTTCAGTTTCTCATAGTTCCTCTTAAATACTTACATTGTGTAAAGAATGCATTTTCCACTCCACTTGCATCTCTCAACATTTTTGCATTCCGAGGACGTTGCAAAAAAGCCAATTAAATACTCGTTGAACTTTCCACATAAGTATACTTGCATTCCGATCACAACAACACAACAGCTTCGAAAACATCACTCCCGGAATCGATGAATGAAACGGTCTTGGCTTTTAGCTTCACTCTTGCAGGGGTTGGCTTTGGCTCCTCCGTGTCCTGGAAGACTAAGACTTTTGCAGTCGTCTCATCTTCCCTCAATATTTTTAGTTCGATGCCTCAAGCCTAAAGTCATGGGAAAAATTCCGTTGTATTTTTTCCTACTTAGAGCCATATTACTATTACTGTGTTGTGTGGAAAAAAACTTTAACTATGTTGCTGCTGCTCCTTTGGTATATTTAAAAAATGCAATATATGTCGTGTGTAAATGTTTTCTGTTCTGGGGAGAAAATAAGTAAGGTTAAAAGGAGAACATCATCGCATCGCATCCTAAAAATAGCACTCAACTCAAACTCTGTTCTAGTATGTTTTCTCGTATGTAAAACTCGTTTTGTTCTTGTTAAACTCGAATTTTCAGCTCTTTCATGGGGTTGATTCTGGAGGAGAGCAACAACAACCACCACCGCTTTTCTATCTTCTTTTCTCCGAAACAAGGGGAAAGTATTTGAGGAATGCAATAGATCTTGTGAGGGAATGCATGCTTTCCAATTTTTTTTCTCTCTTGTGCAATGACTACAAAAATACTCTTGGATGGGAGGAATAAAAAGCAGATTCACTTTTCTTTTTAAACTTTATCTTGAATTTTTGTTCCTTTTTTTCTGGAGCAAGTTTTTCTTTCTCGTGCGTTGCCTCTCTGTGCAATTTTTTTTGTTCGGTGCTGCTATTTCTGTGAATGTAAGGGAACAACAACCTTTCTTCTTGAATGCAGATCGACTTGTGTCCTCATAGGTAAAATGTAGTTTCTCGAAGGGATAGAGGGATGTGTAGCATATTGCTTATATCTGATTCGAACTATCGGAGCTGAAGGGAATGAGACTGATAAGTGATAAGTGAAGTCATGACATCACAACAAATAGTGCTTCTCTACTTTACGATATGTTTCTCTCTTGATGTTAGTATGTTGTCGACAGGCAACAATACATTATGCTGGAGGGAATCTTCAAACTTTTCTTGTATTTTCTAACCTTATTCCTCTACTGATACTGATAAAATAGGAAGTGGCCAGTATGTTTTTTATTTCGTGGAGAGAGAGAGAGGGAGGAACGTACGGAGGAGAAACTTGTGCGGTACTCATGCAGAAAATTTCTTATCAATTTGGACTGACTTTGTAGTTTGTAATTTTGCTTGTAGAACGAACTGTACGGAATGTTTGTCAATTTGTTGGATTCTGCTGATTCCAATGCAAAATAAATACGCTTTTATTATATGGCCATAGAACATTTGTGATCTTGAAACGGTATTTGAATCTGTATTTGCTTGCTTTGTATCAGTTTAAGATGGTTTATCGTCTGATGAAGGAAACGAACGTTTAATGAAGAATATCAATTTGAAGAAAATTGTAAGAGAAATTACCAAAAAAAGTATTTGTAAATCGCAAAATCCTTTAATCAATTAAGAATTAAGAGGAATGAAGGGTACTTTGAGTGGCTTGGCTGTTTTAAGGGCATTGTACTGAATTTTGGCGGAAAGACAATTCAGACTTCAGACGCTATAGGGCACCCTCTGAAAGAAAAAATGCACTTATGGTTTAATGCTCTATGCAACCAAAACGCACTGAAACACAAGACTAGGAGGCATGCCAAGATCGAAAAGAAGAGGCAAGCAGAAACAAGCTTTTCTCCTTTCTCCCCTTTTGCTGACTCTGGATCTGGATGGAAGGGGTGTAGTATGGGCCCATTCTAATCTCATTGAAATTCCTGGCATGTTCCACACGACAAACCGTAATAGGCTTTGTTCGCGTTCGGTTTTTCATGCAATTATCAATTAATTTAAATCGGCTGACTGAAGTGGATGAGTGAATGGGCTGATGCTTTGCTACTCGTGATTGTGATGTCGATGTGATGATAATGATGATGACTTTGATGATGATGCTGCCATTGAAAGGAGGAAATGGAGGAAGATTTTTGGGGAAAACAGAGGAATTCCACTAATTTACATGTAACCCAGTTGGATTGTAAAACATGGCCTGAGTGAGTGCAAGAGCGGATTACTATTGCTTTACTCTTTTACCTGCTGCTGCTTTCGCTGTTTATTGCTAAAATAGCTTTCCTTTCATCTCCAATTTTCACAAAGAGCATGAAATGTGATCGACTCAGCTGCAAAAAGACATACAAACACGAAAAGTAGCAAGATACCTAAAATTGTTCTCGATTTTAAAGGAAACGAAAAAATATATGGAAAGGGAGGCGACATGTTTTAGGTCACATCACATCGGAAATGTAAAAATGATATGCTTACTCTTTCAAAAAGGAAGAAGAAAAAACATAATAAATTCAAGTTGACTTCAAAAGCAATATCCGATATGGGTACGTAATGTACAACAACCGTAACCGTACTAGAACCAAAAAAAACTACGAGACGCACATCACACACGTCGGCTTCCTCTTTTTGTCGCCTCTACAGTTCCCCCAAAAAGAGGTGAATGTGTTTGTTGTAGGGGTTGAAGAAAGAGCGAAAAGTTAAAAGCACTTTCTTTTCTGTAGTGGGAGAAAAAAAAATTTCACATTCTTCTTTCAAAACACATTCACACGACGAGGACGACGACGGAGGAGAGAGCATAATACAATAAATATATTTTGGAGGAGGAGGGGTACCGTGCATTTAAAAAGCAATGCGTTTGGAGTTGAAGGAAGTAAGTAAAGGTGAAGACGAAGGGAAATGCTTTATATTTACATTTTTTGTATATCTTGTGTCGTAATGCATTCAAGTGAGAAAAAAACGGCGGTGTGGTGGCTAATGGCGGTATTTCCAGTGATGTTCCATTTCTCTCTTTTTTTGAAGTCGGCAAACAGGAAATATTATAAGACAACTGGCAAACATAAGTTGAAAGATTTTTTATGTATTCTTACCACAAACATAAAAATTGAGAGGGAAGGTGATCTTCTTCAGAGAAAAACATTTTCTTGTGTGTAGTATGCACTTTTTTTTTGAAAAAGTGAATAAAGATGGCAAAAACAAATATGAACAAGTGCGAGAGATGGAAGCTAACAAAAATTAGGGTTAAAGATATGAATTTGAGAAGTAATTAATTATAAAAGTATATTTTGCATGTAGAACAATGTAATAAAGATATCTTATTTGTTTAAGTGGAAGAATAAAGTTTTTACTTTTGCTTGTTTTATGCAATAGAATTTTCAATTTTAATTTCCTGTACTTTTAATCGACTTGCATATTTGAATGAATACACTGATGTTGAATTTTCTCAGCGAATATATTTACACGGTGTCCTAACACGGTTATTATTGTGATAATACAATCACCCAGCATGGTAAAGGTAACTTAAAAAACTTGAAATCGTTGTTAGTTTCATTCTGACATTGGATTGGTTAATTTGCACGGTGTCCTAACACGGTTATTATTGTGATAATACAATCACCCAGCATGGTAAAGGTAACTTAAAAAACTTGAAATCGTTGTTAGTTTCATTCTGACATTGGATTGGTTGGGTATGTGTGCGTGTAACTTGACAAGAACATGGTACCGATTCATGCAATCCGAAATGTCGTATATTTCAGTATCAAGATAGGTTACTGGTATGGCTCACTGTGTAAAGATATCTTGATAGTACAATAAGTAAAATTAGAAGGAAGCAACTGTGACGTCGTTAAAGCTTAATCTGGATCATAGCTAAGTCACGGATAGCCACTTTAAATTCGGTTGAATCCCAGCAATGATACTAATGATACTTTTTTAAAACTGTTCTCAAAAAAATCAACGCGAATAACGAACCAAATATTTGTTATTGCTTTCATCCTGCGGTCATCCCTAAACACAATTATTGAATGGTTGAGACTGTTATTTTGGCTTATTGGTTTTCCCACTGGACGCAAAACCTAGAAGAGGAGAGCTTCGGGCTAATACCTTAGCATGTACATACTGTCTACAGATCAGAGAAATTCCTCTCCTCCTTCTCCCGTTCCATTCCCACGGGCCCCAACGGCCCTGGCTTCCCAAAATTCCCAATGATATTATGATGTGGTTGATCAATTGGTCAAACTGGACTGGATCAAGCTCATTCCTTGATAAGTACCAGCAGTACTCTAGTCCTAGTCACCGCAACAAAAACATTCTCTCAGGGGGAAACAATTTAGCCCAGTATTCATATCAAAAGCATTTTTACAATTAAAGCCAAAACAAATATCATCACAATAATACTTCTGAAGTAAAATGGACCACATTTAAAAGCGACTCCCATTCCCACGCGCGGTTACAAGGAATTTGATTTATTAAATGGCTCCTTTAAAATAGCAGATTTTTTCTCCTCTTCATAAAAATAATTTGACAAGACTACTGCCTGGTAAAGTATTTACTTTGAAAACTGAGCTACCGACAGAGAAAGTTATTTTTCCCCTGTAGACTTTCAAAACAAGAGTACTAACAAGCATTCTGCCTAGATACTAACGTACATACGTTAGACTTATACTTTAATTGATTTTGTTTTTGAAAAAGCATTTCAAGAAAAAAACTTGCTCTGCTCATCGCTGATGGGAGAAACGACCGTTCCCTTGTAACTTCAGAGAGAGAAAAAAACATTTGTGATAGGGAAACCAACAAAAAAAATTTCTCTATGGCAGCGAGCGTTTTTTTCTGGCCTGAGAAAGCAATAACAAAATGAGAATGTAATCATTTCTCAATTAGGTTACGTGAAATTGGTCTCTTTGTATATTTTTCCTTTCAGCAACATCTTTTTTCTTCCTCTAAAGTTGAGCAGCATCCATCCTTCCATTCCCCTTTTCTATTTGTAAGTGAATCCATCATCAGCAACAGCCAGCCAGCATAGAACCAACTACCACTATCAAGATACGTTTCCTTCCTTTTAAACGTTTGTTTAGAGAGAAAACAAGTGGCAAATGTTTTGCCAGTGTTGCCGCATTATGTACATGTGAAAGTAAAAGTCTTATCTTCTCTTCAAACATGTTAGAAAAAAATTCTCTCTCCCTCTCTCTCTACCTATTTTCTAAGGCGAGAAAAACGAACAGAGAAAATTGTATCAATGTTTTCCTCTTTGAAAGTTACACGACTTCTTCGATGCGGTCACTATTTTCCTTTCCTTTCATGATATCTTAATTTTTTGCCTAACTGACTTCCTACAAAAGAGCGGACGAGATGCGACGGACGGACGGAAGAATTGCGCGAGCGAATGCGAGCGTCGAAACGCTCTTCCGCCTTTTATTATCGATGGAATGGTCATGCATCACATCCTACTCCTATCTTGTCATGAAAAATGTACAACAATGGCTCCGTCTTTCCAAGAAATCTCATTAGTTTCATCAAACTCGTCATCTCATCTCGTCTTCGAAATAATTTCCATTTTTGCTTGTATATGCCCACCGCAATCTAAAGGATGCGATTCGTGCAAGGTCAGGATCTAAACTCTGGAGCTGGAATGACTGACTGAATGAGTGATACGATATGATATGAAGCATGTCGTTCTGTTTAGTTTTGAGGAGGCGAGGAGTATGTATCTTTCTATCTTCTTCTTCCTCTTTCTTTCCTCAACAAAAACCTCAAACGAAATTAAATGAAAGACGGGGGAGAGAGGGAATGTAAGAGCAACAAACTACAAACCAAAACAAAACCAAAAGATCTTGCCACACTCTCTCACACACGCGAAGAAGAAAAAAAACCTGAGGAGATGAGATGAACAAAAGCAGAGGAAACTATGCCGTTCGTGCTACTTTCTTTTATGGTTCGAGTGGTCCAGCTCCAGTGATCATGATCATGTCCATTCATGACAACAGCAACTTGGAAAGGCAAAAAGGTGTAGAAATTCTATTCTATTCTACTTATATTTCCAGCAAAGAAAAAACTTCTGTCCGAATTCCAAACAATATAAAAGAAAGATTCCTTTCTGTGTAGGTGGAATCCATGAAATGTATTGTGGGCCGGGGCCGGCGGTTTTCATTTTTTTCTACCTCATTTTACAGTGGGTTAAACGAGAGTCAACCCCTTCGTATGTTTTTCGCTGTCTTTTCAAAAAATGTACCTTTGATTATTTTGCTGCATGACCGTCTTACTGTATTCAATAATATATCTAATGTTTTGGACTTTGCGGTCGCTAGATCTTTTCCTCCTATGTCAGCGCTCAAGCAAGCTGCAATGACTGGGGTTTCAAAGCAAGTGCTATTTTTTAGTTTGTTTGTAATCTCCCCTTGTAGACATAACAAGATTCGAGCCAAAATCTTAAATATGAAACATGGTTTTACCTTCTCCCAAAGTATTTGCAGGAGAAAGCAACATGGGAATCAACCTGCTTGTCACGACTTAGATACGTACGCCGCGAGAAAAAAGACATATGAACTGCCGACGAAAAAGCATTCCATGTAATATTTCCTTGATCATGTCTAGTCTTCTCGAACGCTGTTGCTGTTGCACTTGACTCGACTCGACTCAATGATAAAGGTTTCAATCCTCGACTATTTATGTAATACAATGCCATAAAAGTGTTATGAATGACTTTGTTGTGTCAGCGTAGATACTAGAGCAATTTTTTTTCTCGGCTGCATTGCATCCTCCCTAAAGTGTGTGGGTGTGTGACCGGAAGATACTGAGATTTCTTTTCTAGATCTAAGCTGTGTGTAGTCTTTCTCTTGAGAAAAAAATTCAAGGTGTAGGATTGGGATTGCAAAGAAGTTAAGTCTTTTACCGAGATATAAAGTGAAGATTGGTGCTTGTTGTAAGTTCATAAAAGGGAAAAAATTTGACGTTGGGGCATCATAAAACTTGATCTTCTTATTTAAGTATATCATCGTGAACTTGAAGGTGAAAGCTGATTATTAAATGTTGTAGGCAAAAGGTCATCATCATCTTGAATTTCAAAAGTCTGTCTTTATTAAGATTTTTTTCATTTCAAAAAGGGCAAGCTTCTCAGGTTCTCATTTACATCATTCAAACAGAACGTCTCAGAATACAAATCGATGCGGGGTGTTGAAAGGTGCACCTTCACTCCTTCTTCCGTGATCAAGATGATGATCACGCCAAGATTCACAAAAATAATCATTCATGTCTAGGCTTTTATACACTTCTCTGATCTAAACTTCTTGTTTCATTACATTCAGCACTCAAAGTGTCAAGCATCTCTCCTTTCTCATCTTTCTGCTCCCACTCTGCTCGACTTTGACTTTAAAAGTTTTCTCCTGAAAAACATTAAAAGAATTGATGGAGAAAAGGTGCGAAAATATAAGGGAAAGCGAGGATGTCATCATTGTTAGTACTCATCATATCATCATCATCACCATCATCATTTTTTTGTCAAAGGAATGTGTCCGGTAGGCATACACACGATTCTGGTTCAAAGGATATCATATAAAAAAATCCAGGAGTCATTTTGATTTACATGTTGTGTGCTTCATCGTATCGTAAGTATTTTGTGTGCTTCTACCAAAGGAAAAAGTCAAGTCTGACTCCAGAATGGCAGGAGAAAGGACAAGAAACTTTAAAAGGAAAGACAAGAATGAGAAAGTGGAGGAGAAAGGGGGAGAATGGAAAAGTGACTAGTGACTTGACTGCTTTGCTCCTCTACAGCCATCAGTCTGTCAAGATGAGCTAATGTTTATGTAATAACTTGACTCGTTCCTCTTTAGAAAAAAAATGCTCATCTTTTTACACTACTTCCTGTCTCCTGTTTACCATGTTTTTCTAATGCGCTTCTCTCCCCGTCCCCATACTATTATTTTTGTCTTTATGTTTTAGTCAGTTCATGTTTCCATTATGATATTGCTCTTCACGTTTTCACGAAAATGATGAGATGATGCATCCGTTCTGTTTTTTTTATTTTTTTATAATAAAAAACCATTTTCGCTTTCTCCCTTTGAATAATACAGGGGATATGATTATCTCCAGTGAGAAGTTCCGTATGGAGGAAAAGGCTCTGTCACATTATCAAGTTCTGATGAAACTTCACATCCGGAACATTTCCTACCGGGACTACACTGGCTACAAGTGTATATCACAGAACTCAATGGGAAGCGCTGAAGGAATGATTCACATTCACGGTAAGTCTCTGTCTTTTCGTGTACATCTTTTAATATGCCTAATTGAAGAATGAATAAATAAAATTGGTTTGCTCGCTCATTCTCCCTCTCTCTCTCTCTGGTGAAAACAGGAAGTTGTCCTAATTGCTCTTAATCTCTCCTACACTACCTCCTCCACTTCCCTGGCTGACAAAATGTTATTTATTACTACAAGAGAGAAAAGAGCTATAAACTCGTTTGATAATATTTTCTGATGTGATTGTGATGAAAATGTTTTTTGATCGTTTTTCCTCAAAACATGCAGAGATTCCGTATGCGACTCCAGACATGGGAGATCCATCGAGAGACAGGGTGCCTCCGCCAGCGGATGCCATACCCGTGGATGAGAGGCATCATGCAAGCACTGAAGTCTCCAGAGTAGATCACCATCATCCCCATAATCATCACCATCATCATATTGAGCCTCCAAGCCTAGCATCAAATACAGGCAATAAGTTTGGGTCTTCTAGTTGTTCCATGATAAGTCTGTCATTTCTCTTTGTTTTAGGGTGCTCCCTTTCCCATCTAGCGTTTATTCAATTTATCACTATCAGCAATAGCAATTCAGAGTTTTTGAGTTCACGACCACATAGGTTTAGTGAATAACTGATAATTAAGCCAGAAAAATTATTTATTAATTAATGAATAAGTAATTTTCTGTTTGCAATGGTGATGCTCGGTGTATGTAAATATAGTGATTCAAGTGGGCATGTTATTGGATTTTTATATTTCTGAGCCGCTCGCGTTTAGTTTCACTGGGAATATTTTTCGTTAACAGATATATTGCGCTCCGCTAATTTGAAGAGAGTTGGTAACTTTGGTAACTATGAGACGTTGAAAATTAGTGATTGTCCCACTTTCAAATCGTTAAAATTCTAACAAAAAGAGATCACTTAAGTTACCTAGAACATTTCTCCTTGGCGCAATAAATTAATGTAAAAAGTTTTGATTATGGAACATCTTCATATGAATGCGTGTAATTATGTACATATGCGTTTGTACTTATTAGTACGCGCTGTCTAAACAGACATAAGGAAATAAATTAGATCATGCATGATGTAGGCCATTTACATAGACTTACACCTACAACATATGTAACTTATTTAGGGTATTATAAAGGAAATTAGAATATGATTGCAGAAGATGCAGTAAAGGGCACTCAAAAAGTCAATGTAGAAAGTATCAATACCAGTACCAGTTTGCATACTTAACTTGTAAAAATGTAGAAAACTCTTCTGTTCCATCTTTCTCAAAAATCAATTCAACCTCGCCGATTATTCATAGGTAGATACATCGCGATGCATCGCCTGTAACTTTTTAACAATTTCTATCGTTGTAACAATATTTAATAATTAATGGATACTCAAGAAAAAGAAATAAGGCTATTTTTGCTGTTTCTAAATTTCAAACTTAAATCACTACTTACATACATATTATCATATTATGTATTATATAGTACTTGTAATTATACAATCAAGATAATAGTCTAGAGATGTGCTAATAATAATTAACATGGATAGATTACATCAACCTTTCTTGAATTATGAACTTAAATGTAAGTCTAAATTATTACAAGAACTAATTACTATTTACCATACTCAAGTGTGAGAATGAGAACTAAGATGCAATGTAAAGAACAGTTTACTGATTTAAATAATATGAGTATGCATTGTACATATTTACTTATTCGAGCGTAATTTCTAATCTAAAACTGCATAATTTCATTTTGTAAAGAGGTACAGATTTAAGTAAGTAGTTTGAGCACTCCTATTAATAGCTATAACTCTAAGGTTAGATTAACTTATTTAGAATATTTTTTCTGTTCTTGTATTATTACTTATGTTAAGCGTGTAAAAAGATAATGATATCTTTAACGATTTCGTAGATATAGAATACTATTGTATTTATTTCAAATTTTCAAAGTAAGAGTACGTAATATTATATTAGTGAGTATACTTGTCATTGGAAAAAAATTCAAAAATTGACAACGAGTTTATTTCAGCCTTTTGCTAAAAAAGCGTCATTTACTTATGTTTTCGAGAAAGAATAAAGTTTGATTGAATTGAATCTTTAATTATTCTACTGGCATTTTTAATTATTCCATAGTACAACGTTTTCCAGCTGTACTAATGTCATTTACATTTCCTAAGTTACTTCAACTTTTCGAAAAACAAATTCACTAATTTGTATTTCCCCATCAACATTCCCCGATGTCGTCCCGTTGAAAATCACGAGTGAAAGCAAACATGAACGCTCATTGTACTCTGCTCGCAAATTAGAGTCGTCTTTACCAGTTCAATTGCCACAGTTTTGACAGTTTTCCGTCTCTGGCTAAATATGTATGTAGCAGTTAGGCTGGTTCGCCCATTACAGTCTTTTTTTAGGAAAGTAACTCTCGAGCTCTTTAGAGAGCTCTCGATGCCTCCCCGTTCATGACAAGAATATTTGATCAGAAATCGAGTTAACATCATGGGAGACGAGGCAGTAGCCCAGAAAGGAAAAAAATTGTTTCATTACACCACGAAGAAAAAAAAAAGATTTTTCTGGGAGTAAATTGGTCTCTCGGGGCCTTGACAAGGAAGATAGAGGTGGTGGAGTAGTATGTTAAAACGAGTTACGAGTCAAAGTATATCAAACATATGTGAAGAAAGAGGGAGGAAAAAAAGATCCACACAATCCCAACCAAATGTATAGGAAAATCCTATTACGTTCAAGTTTCAAGTATTTATAAACAAGGCACGACACGAAGCCTCTCACTGATTTCATGAATTATACGTTCCCCAAGAAGGAGGAAAAAGTTAAACACATTTGCACTCCACTACTACCTACCACCTCTCTCCCAGAGCCGCCGCTTGCAAGAGCATCTTCTCGTTTTCCTCTGTAGGTATTACAATCAAGACAATTCATTTTTTTCCAGAGAGAGAGAGAGAGAGAGAGATGCAAGGAGGAAGAAAAGTCTACTGCGCTGCAAGGAACAAGATAAGAGGAAGCAAAGAGCATTTCCTCGGATGTGATATGCGTGGGCTGTCTAAAATATATCTACTACTTTTTTTTCTCTCGCTTCATCACTCGCTCAACACAATCAACCACTTTCTCCCTATTTAGTTTTTTATCTACAAATGAGCCTTGTGGTTTGGTCTTTGGGAAGATGGACGGTGACAAAAAAGGGGGAAACGATAAGAGGCGCTTCTCGTTTGGGACGACACAGAGGAAAATGTTTACCTCTCTCCAAGTCCAAGAGGAAGCGAAAAGGAAGAGTGAGAACTGTACTTTATATGAGAGCGGAAAATGAAGCGACATTCATTAATTGATATTTATGGAATTAGCAACTTTGTACACTTGTTTGAGTTTCGGAGAGACAGAGGAAACAACCGAATGTCTCCTTTTATCTAACTTGAAAGAGCACAACATCACATATTTTGTGTGTTCCCACTTGTGTGAGCAATGTTTGCTTTTTCCATGTTTCCTTTGTCAGGCTTCTGATGAGGATAAACGGAGATGAGTGTAGGCGTTATTTTATATGTAGCTCCGCATAGCTTATTTGAGTCATTGTCATTATTATCATCCCTTGAAGTCGTGTAATTTTTTGCCACAACAAGTTACAAGCTGATTTTAAATAATAAATAAATATCAAAACATAAAAGTCGATTCCAGTTGAGTCGAATCTTGGGTTGAACTTGGGCAATATTAATAATATTCACTTAAATGCAATACTTAATTTCACACCGTAATTTTTGCAAGAAAAGCATTTTCTACAATACCGATGAAGCAACACCGACAACTTGTAATTTCTCAGGTTTATGCATTAGTTCATTTATTTTTCATCATTTATAGACATAAAATACTCTATAATCGAAGAGGCAGTAGGTACCTTGCAGAAAAATCCAACGATTGTACAATATAAAAGTGTATTCTGATTGACGATGAGAATTGGTTTGGTACGTTCGTTTCATTCTACAGGATTCGAATTTCCCTTGCTTTTGGATAACCCAATCTATTTTCATCATTGCATTTTGATAAAAACTTTTTTATGGAAACGTTTTTATGCGCGTTCTCCTGTTCCTTTTAAGAATCCGCATGTAATGTAGTACATTTATTTACTATTGAAAAGGTGAGACTGGAGGAGCGTATGCATACCTAATCTGTTTGTGTTTGGAAAGTCTCTTGGGTAACCTCACCCCATTACCCTGTCCCATATATATCGGTACCATAGTAGCTGATAGAAATTGGAAGGAAAACAAACAGAAAACTTCTCGATTAGTTTGTTCTCCAACTTTTTTCTCTATAGTTACAGCTATAGGTCCTTGGTGAAAAGAGGATGAAGATGTAACACGATAACCACAACGAAATGGGCGTGAATAACATGCATAAAATGGGTATATCGTATCCATACCATATCCAGAGATACAGTAATTCTTCTTCAGGTGGCTCCATAAATGGAAGAATGTGTTTTTCAGTCTACTAGAATCAAGTTAGCTTTATAATTTTCTGCTGTAGATATGTAGCTTCCATTCTGGAGCTTTTACTTGTTTTAGAGAATGCAAAACCTAATAACAATTCAGATGAAAGAAGAATAGATTCCAGAGAGGCGAGAGTTTCCAGTAAGTCCCACCACCACACAATGGTGAAAAGCCCTCGAGCGAGTGTCAAGTGGCTTTTTGAAACTGAAAAAGGCCATAGCCTTTATTTCACCCCTTGAATAATGCTTCATGCTAGTCATTAGTATTCCTATTCCTTCATATTAAGAAGATGTGGTTTTCTCACAAGAAAAGTAGTAATTCTATGGAAGTGTAGTGTGTGTCAATAACCGATCCGAAAGGCTACCGCCCGTGCTCAGTGGGTAGTTTGGAAGTTATTTAATACGTATTATTAGTTTGCAATTTCGCTTTCTTAGTAAAAAAAAATATCCTGAACATGAAATCGTGAATCATGATTTTATAGCGAAACCCAGAAATCAAGCTGAAGTAGTTCAATAACCGCCAATAAGATTCAGAAAATCCATTCAGCTTACTCACTCACTCATAGAAGAAGCCATTATGGTATTATGTCCTTTCAAAGTCAGCTTTATCCGGCAGAAATTGATGACAACTTGGTAAGGATGATGTATCGATGTGAGAAAAATA
>JAHZNI010000568.1:0-13600 GCA_027744415.1 Seira ritae
TATTTAAAAATATTTTAAAGAACCAGAGATTTACATTTATGTAAGTTTACAAAAGTAATATGTATGTATGTACTTTTATGGCTTTTAAAGAAAATTCAAACTTCCGTTTCTCTAAAAAAAACTTAATATCTCTATCAAATCGATGCATAATTCCCTGACCTTAGAATTTCTCAGAATTGATACGACATGACCTCAATTTTTAATGAATCCCTACATCGCCCCAGAAAGAGTTCTCCGATTTCTTCATCATTTCCTAAAATGAAATTTTTAACAAGAATGGGCATGTCGTTACCACTAATTTCCTTCCGAGTATTGTCTATTTTCCAGCCATGTTTACTAACTAGGCATACATTTATTTATATAACATCTGCTTCTCTACTACTCTTTCCCAGACTTTTCAAGGTTTTCTTGAGGTTGCGTTCCCATTGAATCCATTATGAATGAATGAAGTGAAATATTATTTGAAAAATCCAATATCTCATTGTCACCACACCACACATTCCGAGAAAGACGATGAAGGAAAAGGCACTGGCGCTGCACACAAAAGAGACTTAATGAAGTTTTCGATGGAAAGTCTGGGGCTTAGAAAAGTCATTAGAGGTTGACACTTTGATTCCTTTCTTTCTTTCTCCATAATATAAGTTTGGTGACGTTGGGAGTGGAAAACATCGTAATATCTCAATCTCGCTCATTCATCAACCCATACATATTTTCTTAAGAAATATATAGGCATTATGATGTCGATGAAGATGCTCAAAAGTCGATCTGATAATGGAAAAGTAAATAAAGTAGATAATAATATTCGCTATATGTACCTATACATGATCCAAGGAAAGGCGTTTCGGAAAATCAGGAGAGGAATCATCAAATAAAGCCTGAATCTTTTTTAAATGGAACTTGAAACACGATCTAGTCAAAATTCAAATGGCTAGACAAAATCCTCAGTAATCAGATGGGACCTAAACTGGGACACTCGAATGACTTCCTCAGATGAAGGGAACAGTAATGATCGAGTAGCCCCGAAATACATTTTTATCTCACTCAGTGTAAGTGCAGCAGCAATGCTGAGCGCAAACAAAAAATGAAAGATCAAAGTTGAAAAAAGATTTTTTATTCTTGGAATTTTCCTGTAAAAATGTTGAAATTGAAATGAAAATGACATTGATATGCACGACGAAATATAGTAAGCATGTAAATGAAACTCCAATTTGTTCAACTTCAACATGCACATTAGTAGATTGGAATGGTTCCTCCGTACGTGGAGGAGGAAGGTTTTGGTGAATGGTGAAAAGGGACTTGAAATTGATTCTTTTTTCTTCATCGTGACTTTTTCTCTCTTAAAAAATACATAAAACTTTACGTGTAAGCATTTTGAGCTCAATTTCAGGGCTATTAGGGCGCATTTAAGGTAATATATGAGTTTTACACATGACGGCTTCTTTGTGTGTCGTGGGGAATGTGTGCCAAAGCGGAAAAAAGAGTAGTCAGAATTATGTCACGTCACATCCCCTTCATGTCTTTTTGTCGCTCCACGTCGTCGTTGTCGAAGTCGTTTTAGTTGTTGCGAAGGTACATATATGAATGCATGTACATTAGGTATCCTACTATCTTCTTCTGTATAGTGCCATGTGATGGCACGTGAAGGTGAAACTCGCAAAGCTTAAAAAATAGCTTTGTAAGATTCAGTCTGTTCCTTCTCCTCCTCCCACCTCCTCATAAAAGACAGGTCAGAACAGGACAAGGTAGACTTTCAGACTAGTCACGAAAAATTCATTCAATTTTTTTAAAGTGAAAGAAGTTGGATGCAAAGGAAAATAAAATTCAATTTCTTTGAAGAAAATATATGTATAAAGAAAATCCTCTTTTTTGTGAGGTGAGCACTAAAAAACTGTTTTATGTAGAGAAATGTGCAGTAGCAGCAGTAGTGGTATATACTTACGCACCTCCTTAATGAGAAATTGGAGCTTTCGCTAGTGTCAACCCCTTTTTTACTTAACTCTGATGAGTTTCCCTAAGCCTGATTAATTTTCCCGAAAGAGAAAAGCGTTTCCTTCCCTGGGACTCTACCTACCACCTTCACGTTTTCCCGGGAGAAAACTCACAGAAGACTACTGGAGAGGCTACTGGGTTGGGACAGGCTAGTTTTTTATCCTCACATCGAAAAAGTCATTTTTTTGCAAACCTGAAGGAAGAAGAGCCCTCATAGTTTTACACAGCTTCTTTCTTTTTTTTTATCTTGGTGAACTTGAGGGGCAACTCCTATTCTTGTTTGCGTTGGCATTGGTAGGGAAAAGATAAACTGAAATGCTGAGATGGGAACATTTGTGGTGCAAAGCTCTTTCCCTCCTCTGGACTTACTTTCACTCTGTCGTAACGTAACCAGCAGGCTTGGCCTTGACAAGGTAGGCCCTTTCTTTTCACTTTCCTGTGAAAAATTTCTTTCTCTTTTATCTCCATATTTTGGGAGAGCAGACTCTGATCTTCTTTAACCATCTTGGTTTGGTCTGGTCTGGTCGCTAGTGAGGTGGAACGTTTGTTCTACTTCAAAGCATCTCTATAATTATGTATAATATGTAAGGAGAAATTCAAGCTGCACTCTTGCTCTTGGTTTTACAGTCCCTCGGTCTCCACTAGACATGAGCCAATTAGACCAAGCTTTATCTTTCATTTCCTTCACTCCACTCATTCCCTCTACAAAGTGATAATGCTCTATTTAACGCTCAAACATTTTCCCCCTCAGTGCTGGAGTACATAATGTGGATTGAACCAGACCAGTGAAAAATTATATTTCAAGGGCGTGCATACATACATACAACGGGCTACTTTCCTCTCGATATAGGGCAATGAGTGAATTATGGTGGGCGGGAGGGCTTTTGTTTGAAGGTGACCTGAATTTTGGTAATTATTGGAGTTGAAGACGAACGTAAAATATTTATTGCGAATAATGAGGGCTAAAAAATTTATAGAACAATTTTAGACTCCTTGCCTGCATTGCATGTTTTAACTCTGGCTTAATTTTCCGCTTCCACAGCATTTGAAGTGGCCGCTTATGCAGATAAGAATGACGACAGTTGTCCGCGCTTCTAGAATATTTATGAATGGTATATGGTCAGGAGAGTCATTGCTTGACGGAATTTATAATTATTTAATTTCCATTCATAGTTTTAAAGGGTTTCAACTAGTCCTGTTGAGGTCCCTCAAATTACCTTTCTCGACCATTCCATACATATTCATTCAATTCATCCTCAAAAGCTGCAATTATCTCAGCTAAAATTAAAATGAATCTAATTGTTTCGTTATTCCTTCAGCGTGTTCGCTTCGTCAGGAAAAACTTCTTTTTCTATCCAACGCTCGCAAAAACTACTAATGAGTACAATATTGCAATTTTACTTCCTTAATTGCTTGATTTTTTCTTTCAGAAGCGAATAAAGAAAAAAATGCGCATTACTTCTTTATTCCGTAAAAATATAGGATATTTGTTCACGGAAAAACTGAAACCCATGAAGAGTCTGACTCACTTTCCCTCTTTTATTGTCGGAGGAAAAAAAGAATTTTTTGAGGACTTTGCCTCACAGTCAGCCCAACTCAAGAGGAAGAAATAATAATAAGAAGAGTTGGGTTGAGTAGTAGTAGTAGTCGCTAGTCACCCAATTAATTTCTCTTATATTTTCTCATGTAACTTCTCCTTCTCCGCCTTCACTCTCATCGTCCTTTGCAGAAGGAGAGAAGACCTAAAGTAGTGCTATTAAATTAGATTCATTCCTTGTTTCATTATTTTTTCTATTGTGGTAAAGTGGCAATGTAGGAATAAAAAATGTATCTCCTTCCTGAGGAAGGGGTACAGTTAGTTGATTTGAATGCAAAAACCAAACCAGGCCAGGACTTGAGGACTAAGAACATGGTATGAAAAAAGGGAAATCTTCTTTTCCATTTTTTAATTTTGTTTCTCTTCTCCACGCTTGATATGCATGCTTAATGCCTAATTTTTATACAAGAGAAAAGAACTAGGAAGCAAATGAATTCTAACGAAGGAATCATGATGAACGCATAATGAACCAGAAATTTTTTCTCTTCTTGGAGAAAAATAACTTGAAGAACTTCCCAGTTCCCAGCATTTCTTTTTTCCCATCCGCAGGTTTTTTCCTTTTTTATTAGTTTTCTTCCTCATCAAAATGAATCATGAATGTTGTATGGAGGAGGCTTTATATTACAACTTTTCTTCGCGTAGTCCTCTCCTCCTCTTTCCAACGGATTCTTTTTCTCTTCCAAAGTACTTTGAAAAACTGGACAGGCGGACAGTGCTCTTAAAAAGTTGCTGGAAGATGCATGCAAAACGTAGTAGAAAGTAATTATTTCTTACAAATTTTTAGGTTGTTCTGTTTCATCTGCAAAAACGACTCTTTCCAAATGTACATATGCATATGCATGATCATGATCTCATCTAAAAAACGCTTGTTCTTCCTTTCTTGCAAACATTTTCTACATAATTCTTTTTCCACGCACTTTTTTCCTTATTCAATTTTCCTGAGAGTAAAGCTACTTAGGTAGGTAGCCAATATTGAATACAAATCGTGCAAAAATTTCATTTCATAAAAAGCACTAATACTACTACAACCTCTTCTTCTTCTTCTCTTCACATCACGTTACATTTCCTCCTGATTTCATTTCTCTGAGAAGGCTTATTGTTAGCCGTTTTCTTTGTTCACGTCCAACACCGACACCGACACTATCCAAGTCAAGTATAGCGAAGCCAAGACGGGAATGATCATCTCACTCAACCCTTTTCCTCACGAAGTGAACGTGTGCTGTATTCTCTTTGCCAGCAAAATTGTATCTGCAATGCATAATATTCTTCGCGTTCACTTTTCCTCTATCTTTCTGTAAGGCTAAACTTCTCCCATTTCTCTTACTAAATGCCAAACACTTTTAGTTGAAATCAGAGAATTAAAACGAAACAGAGAGGAAAAAGAATCTTTGCAAAAAATATTTCTCACTCTTTCACATTCTCTCAATTTTTTCTCCTTCTTTCCTTTTTTCTCACGAAATGACAAACCAAAAAGCAGTTTACAACACGCTATAAAGTTAAAGAAGAGAAGAAAGTTTGCGAACATGTAACATACATAATGTACTTGATCAAATTGTGTGTTAGTGTTGGTCTTCGTAGTACATATCTAGTAGTAGTTGTAGTTTCCCTATTGCCTTTGTTAGACGCACTCTTTCCTTCAAAAAAATCTTTTCTCTTTAGTTCTGTCACAGAGATAAACTTGTAGACAAAATAGATTAGAATAGTTTCCTATAAAAAAAAACTTTTTTCCCACCACACACGAAACCCATGTCGTCGTAAACAATATTGGCCAATAATAGTTTAAGGTACTTTCCCATTTTATTTAAAGGATAGAGGATACGATGTAAGTGTTCAACTTAAATCGATCTAGAAGAGAAAAAAACGAAGTAACAAGACGGGCACTAGGAAGAACAAGCCAATCTTAGGAAAACAGAGAATTCGTTTTGATCAAGTTAAGTTTAAATTTTAAAGACAAGTCTTTCACTCCAAAAAGGAGCGAAAGAAGAAGCGTCAGGGACTGGAGACTGGAGAGAGAAAAGTTGAAAGCTGTGCTGGCTGTATGTGTTTCGCCTTATGGCGTAGGAGGGGAGCACAAAATAAAGCCATGTGATCTTTACTTTCCCCGAGTTTTTTTGACAGTCTATTTATGCGTTAAAAATATTGTTATTGGAGAAAGTTTTGTTGTGTTCACACCTCCTTACGTCTTCTCTACCTAAAGTTGACTTTATCCGGAGATTGCATCCAATTTAGATGAGCTTGTATTGTGGATGGTGCGGGTAAAAGTGGGAAGCTTATTTCTGAGAATGCTTTTTGATCTCTTCACTTCCAACTTGGAATGAAAAGAATTGAGATTTCATCTTAGCAGGCTTCGTCTCAGAGAACCTAAATGAGAATCACGTGGAGAGCAAAATGAAAATGGAAGGGAAAAAAGGCTAAGAATGAACATGTACGAAAAGAAATGTACTGATGATGGTGGACCAAAGAAATAATCCATTTTTTTGCGTAGGCCTTTTCTGTTGTGTGGAAACTCATTTTACCAAGAAAAGAATAAACTTTTATGACGAAAATCTTTGTCCGTTTGCCTAAGCACGTCAGGTTTGTTTGGACTGCCCAAGAAGATCGACCGAAGAATCAGGAGAAGAGGGGAGCAGGAGAAAATCACGCAATGAAGAAAGTTTTGAATTTGCTCATGTCAAAATTGTCAAAGAAAGTGTTTATGGAAAGGAAAGAAATTTTCCTGATGTGAATGGATTTTTTTCTTCCTCCTTTCGTTTGGGCTGCACAGCGAAATTCGGAAAATTGCTGGGATTAAGTTAGGAAATGTCTGTATTTCTCGGAAAGTAAGTTTGGAACGAGACTCGTGTACGATTTCTAGAATAAATTCCGACATTTATTTCAAGTTACGCCATGCCATGCCATGGGATAAGAAAGGATTGGACTTGGGAGGGTGTGAAAATGTGAAGCAATAACAATTCCAGGTTCGATAGACAAGGCAAGTAAAGAAAATGCAATAGGTATTATTTCCGTAATAATATATTCATAAGCGAGGGATCGTGCCTGTCACCTTGATGGAAATCGAGATTCTGTCTTTGTCACATCTTCGATTACCCCAAATGAAAAATTGGTAATAGTAATGCCTACATATAGTTACTAATGCTATGCATTTTAGATCGATACCTTGAAACTTGTTTTAACCTGAGTTGTAGCTGTACTGGCTTTATCTTGAACACGAAATCTTGTTGACCTTTTATGCAACTCACAGACCCAACCCGATTGAACATCCAAGTCTAGAAAGAGATGATTTGGTAGATATAAGACCGGACTAATTGATACTTAGCTTAGGTTATTTTCCCAATCTTCTTATCGCGTCCTATGGAGGTAATCTTGTGTCGACACCTTGCCCCAAGTATTTTTCCCGGTAGAGAATAACAAGCGCTTTACTAGAGTGATCTATGTAGTATGTATGTAGGTAAGTAATAAAAATGAGAAGTTTTTTTTACTCTTTCTGAGAGGAAGAGAGCTTTTGAAGATCCTTCTTTCTTATAAGCTCCTTCCTTCCGGACACCTCAAGGCGATCATTAAGTCCTCTTTCCTCTGAAGTTTTATGACACTTCTTCACCGTCTCGTGAAAATATGAATGTTTTTAAAACTATACCTCCTCCCATCATGTTCCTCTTCCTTTCACGCTTCTCTGAGTAAAGATGGGATGTTCAGTCTGCCGCACGTGCTAGTATGTATGGGCCGAGCAATTTATTTTCATGTAGCTATTTTCTTATTCTGCTTCAGTCAGTCCCGTATCAATCATTCACTCCACAGCAGAGTAATTGTAATGGTCATTGGATCGCTGAAAATGGCCATTTCTCCTTGTTCTTCAGTCAAGACAAGAAAAATGCAGTAGTCCTAGTCCTCCTAGTAAAGGTAGTGTAGTATGCACACTATAGCCTACAGTTTTTGTTCTTTCTCCACAAATTTTCACTAGTCTTTTTTCGAAAAATTCCCGACGGCATCACTTTTTTCTTTCTATAGCAACTTCACTTTGTTTCAAGCGGTCTCCACTTCGATTTTTTTCTTTACTCTTCAGCTCACATCCGTTCTTTCATATATATCACTGTTTTAAATAGAATTTTTACTCGGGAGCTGTTGCTGTTATGTTGTAGATTTTCATTGCCTGTTTCACACAAAAATCCCTTGCTACTGCTTCCGTTACAGTTTAAAAAAAGCGACATTGACACAAGAAAGCCGAGACTGTAGTTGGTTCTAGAATCACACCCGCACAGACAAGACAGGGTTCTAGAGTTATTCACATGAGAGGGATCTCATGGAGAAAAAAAATAATTCCACTGCTTTTCTCGCTTTTGCAGCAAATGTACATGGATGACATACTAGGTAACATGGATGGGGTGAACTCTACACTCCAATCCACAAGTACTTTTTGCGTCTACTTTATTATTACAACTGGAAACTGGGGGAATATGTGGCTTTCGCTCCTTCTCCTCACAAATTTTTTATGCTGCTGAACATGTGTCCGTTAATTTGGTGGGATTGTCAGTGAAAATTCCCTTGGAGGGAATTAGTGGGAGCCTGGAAAAGAGATAAAAAAATTTTTATACTACAGTTTCTTAGTTTTTTACTGGCACACTTTATACTGCTCGATCCCTTTGTCAATTTTTCCCCCTACAAAGGAAGGAGGAAGACAAAGTAAAAAAAAATTATTTCAGGGTAAGGTAGGTATGAAATTGGAATGCAAGTCGGATCTATGTAGTTCCCCTGCTCGTTTGCGGCTTAACTCCAATGAGTAGGTCGATTGAGAAGAGTGCAACTTCCTATATTTTTCAGTGATGGTGATGATGATGACGAGTGGAAAAATTGGCGAGGGAAAATGTTCAGGATATATTTTTGTTCCACTAGAGTTTTTTTTTGTATTGGACTATAATTTCTTGCCGATGTCAGAGTGACTTGACTGACTGACTACCAATAAAAAAGTTGGATTCAAAGCGAGATGATGATGAAGATTACAACATATACACTGACATGACTGCATGAGAGCTATTGTACCTTCAATGGAGCTTTCTCTCTGGAAAATAAAAGTTTTTTGCTGGAGGTGCTGTTCGTAATGTGATGTGGTGGTGATCTGTCTTTCTCTCTTTTGTGGACCGGTGTGTGTATGTGTGTGGGATGGAGTGTGTGCCTCAAGTGGAAAACTGCACTGCTTGCGCTTCAATGAATAATATTAGTTCACCACTTGGCTTTCCCGTTTTTTCATCAGAAAAAAAGTTTGTTTTTACAGAGAAGTAGTAGTGAATGGGTAGGTACCTTGCAATAGTAAATGCACACTGCTTACGGCCCCAGAATAAATATAGTTTTAGTTTTTTTTTCAGACAGCTCTGGGATTTAATTTTTTTATAGGACACCAGCACGTTTCTTAGTGGAACGGACGGACGACACAGTTCCGGGATGGTTATGGTGGTAGTGACTGGTGACAAGGACAGACTTTTGTCACTGTAAAGATGATGGGAATAAAGAAAAGGAGAAGAAGACACGACGACGACACGGTCAGCAGAATTAAAGGAAAAAATGACCAAGCCAAGGACGTAGGAGATTAGAGTTGGAAAAAAGTAAGTCACTTGGTTTGGAGTTCTCCGAGGGAATTAAACAGAGAAAAAAGCAGAACTTGAAACTGTTGTTGTAATATATATATTTTTAAAGCCGTTACTGTTTTCTCACTTAAATTGTTAATCACTGGAACACAGAGTCTCCGTGCAGCTGCATCCGTTTCCACCAAACATTGTTGTGTAATTCTCTTGAAACTGGGGAAGTAGCACTCTCTGCAAAAAAGTTTTTTATTTGTATTATTTTTTTTCCTGGAGAACAAAAATGCTTTTTCATTTTCTTGGGAAGGTCCCCTGCGAACTTGAAGTTTTTTTCTCGCTCAAAAAATTGTAATGATTGCAGCTTTCATCATCAGCTCAACTCGTTTTTTCTTCTCTCCGGTGTATTCTCATCAGAATAATGTGGTGCAGTAGTAGTAGCTATAAGGAAAGTTTTTTTAGTCCAAACAAAAAAGTTACCTACATGGCGAGCTTTTTTTCTCCGATTATATTACAGCCAAACTACTTTTTTCACAACCAGCCGTAACCGTATGTATTGCACTTACGTCAGCCCCGAAAGAAGTTAATGTAGTAAAATGAATGGAAAGAGAAGCTGTAAATGTTCTTGGAAAATTCAATATTTTCGTTATAAAGTTAGAGTAGTTTTGTTGTTTTAGTTTTAGGTTTTTTTTGCTTCATGAGAGGCATTTTATACGATAACGTGGAGAACCGGTGAGACTAAGAGCGTTAGAGTAGCTCTGACACACTGAGAAACTCAGCAGATTCTCCCTTTCTTTTTATTATCATCCCATCAAGCTCACATGCACTCATGCAAGGCAAAAGACAAGGCAAAGAGGAAAGCTAAAGTGAAAGCTTTTCGCGACCAAGAGAGCAAGCTGACTCTGACTCTCTCACCTAAAGAGAAAGTAGCTTTTTTTCTGCTGCTAGAGAGTGGAAGCCAAGTCACTTCTATTATGTACGTAGGCACTATGCTGCTGCTCTTAGCTAGTGTTTGGATGGCAGTAAAAAGGGACAAAAAAAGAATTTTTTTCTTCCTCTATGCCATTGCCGTAAGTAAGGAAGTATTGGTAAAAAAAAGAAGTAAAGTCTCTGTTAGCTTCACAAAGATTTCCCCTCTTTACTGGAGTCAGTCGTCAGTCCCTTGAGTGAAGAGAGAAAGATCCACGTTGACGCTGCCTGGCTTGGCGTCGGTGACTGGCATGTGGTGGTGCGGTGGAGAGTTGCAAAGTCCCTTTCTTAGAAGATCTCCAAAAGAAGAAGATGCCATGTGACAGGTTGGAGGAAAGTGGAGGATGGTGACGGAAAAGGAAGAAGATGTGTGTACAATTGAACATTTTGCCTTGACTCATGTAAAGATTCCATTAAATTAACCGGTGACAGTAGATGTGGATTGGATGGATGTTGGTGGAACGAGGACAAAGTTATTTCAGACGCGAAAGAGGAAAAAGGTAAGGTTGACAGGGAAATCAAGCTTATTGAGAAACCAAACTAGACCACATGGTAGAAAACACATCACATAATATTTTTAAGAAGCATGTAATGTAGTACATATGGTGTGTACGCCCCACTCCACTCTCTGATGTTCACTTATGGTTCTGGAGTAGATAAAAGTAAGAGAAAGTCATTGAGATGGAAGTGATATGATTGTGAATGTGAATCTTTCTTCGTATGGACCCTTCTTCACACACACGTCATACATACATGGGTACAATTTTTGGGAACTTCCGGGAAGTGTGCAAAAATGCGTTGCATCTAAATCTGATCTGATAAATAGGTACTGAAGGATCCACTAATGTCAGAGATAAGATAAGATGAAAAGAAATTGTAAGGAGTATGTCTTCAGATCTGCGTTGGTGCGTATTCCGATGCAGACGCAAAATGACAGAGTAGAAACTAGGTTTTTTGATTTCTTGAGATATTTCCTTATGTATTTAATCTGAACTTTTTTCGAAGAAAATAAAAAAAGTTTTGAAGCTAGAGTGCATATCAGTGTATTATATGGTCGTCGTGAACATTGAAATCTCTTGTGGATTAACAAAATGATAAACGAAGCCTCTCAGTGGTATCTACATTACACTGACTGAGCTGAACCGAATCGAAGTGAAAAGTGCTTTTTCAAAAGGAGAAAATTAGAATTTTTTTCAGCAGAGAATCCAAAAAATGGATGCGGATTTTACCAGATGATGCAAGCAAATGGAAATTGAAGAAAACGCGACAATTTTTGATTGACTGGAAAACCGTGGGGTAGGAGAGAAAATGGAAAAATATGTGCGCATCGGGATATACATGTTTCTTTTTGCGATGGGAGAGCAACTTCTCTGGTTGGATTAAAAAATGTCATGTAGTATTTTGAATGAACATATGTATCGATTTATATCTATTTTTTACTAAAAGCTCCGCCACCAACATAAAGCGGATAGACAAGGCAAGAGATGAGGAAAAAGGCGCAACAAGGAAAATTGGAATTTGTCATGTTTGTTCCGCTTTTCTTTTGACATGACACTGACTTCATTTTCTATTTCTTGAAGGATACATAACATACATCCATCCTGATACATAAAGAGAAAGTAGGAGCGACGCAAATGGAACTCTGAACGAACCTGTTAGGGAGGTAGGCATGTCCTCCGAAATTATGTTTGCTTCGAACTCACAATCTGATCTTGTACATATCCTGTAAACGTCACAACCACACAAAAGCCCCTATTTGTCAAGTAGGGACCTTCAAGTAGAGTTTGTAGTACATCGGAGCTATAGGCAGGAAGATTATGTATCCTTTGATCGCTATATCATGATCATGGTCATAACGACATATGATTTCGCTCCCCTTTGGCAAAATACACCTTCGAGACCTTGAAGGAAGAAGGAGCATAATGCGGATATCCTGGAACGGAATATGATTGCAATTTTTGGGAATGGACAGCGGCAACGGCAATAGCAGCAGCGCAACTTCTTTTTATGCATAATCGTAAAAATAGACAAAGTTATTTATAATAGCGGTGTCATCAAAGCCACGGCTTAATGCGGGACAAGGACAACAAGAGCATTGTATTGAATTGGTCGGTCGGTCGGTGAAAGTATGGAAGAATAGGGATGAACTGCGGTCGTGGTTTTCATGCCATACCGGGTTCGGTAATCAGATTAAGTAATCATCGTCGTACACATATAATCTCAGGTAGTTATTATGGACTGGGTAGAGCGAAATGAATAAAGTTTACAGTTTACTTCTTTTTTTTACCACATTGGCCTAGTTGATCCGGTGAAATACAGGGTAGGTTAATGGAAATGCGCATCAGCCTAGATTCGGAGGAGCATATATAATATAGTTAATCTGAATTTGAACTCTTGGTGTTAGGATGTGATTGCAAGGTCAGGCGTTGCGGTGCTTATCTTTCCTGGAAAAGAATCCGTGTAATGCAGGGAAAGCCTTGTAAAAGTAAATGGTGTATTTTGTCGAAGACCCAATATGATAGCCTTGATTTTTACTAAGTAAATAAATTCCCTTTGATGATGATGATGATAATGACGATGATGATGATTCCCTGAAGTGAACTAACATAATTTAAACCAGGGCTTGTGTTTCTACTCATTTTTAGAACAAAATGAACAAGAATGCTTTGACTTGCTACCTAAAATGCGTGTCAAATTAGTTTCTTGATATCAAGTAAACTTGAGAGATAAGATGATCAAATTTTCGAGTTACTTAAGGTTGCTCCGTCTTTTCTTTCAATCTTAGCTAGCTAATTTCATAGGCGTTTTCACCCTCGAATACGATTCCTTCCAAGGACAAGATCAAAGGAATATGTTGTGCTCTCAGTTCTCAGCACATTGAATAAACTTCTTTTCAGGTAATGTGATTATGCTCAAGGAAGAATAATAACGTTTCGCTTTTTATGTCAAAAGGTTAAGTAAGTTGGAATTTGGAATATTTGATGAAGTTACTTTTACACATATTGTACTATATATTTACGAAGAGCTTCCCCTCCTTCTGGGCTCTGTAAACACTTTAGTGTAAGTAAATTCAAATTAAGTGGAATTCAGTAACCTGTATCAAATATTCTTCATCTCAGCTCGTGCATAAAACTAAGTTACCTACATCAGTACCTAAATATGTATCTCCTTTAAGGTAAATTCCACAACCCACAAGAAGTTGCGGAACTTTTTTTCCAAAATGACGACAATCATTTATTTCAGATGAGGATTGAGCTACCTAACGAGAACGGAATGAAAGGAGAAAGGTCTCTCTTGAGCTTCATCGAATCGCATTTACTTTTTCCCTACCCCAACTCTGCAGAAGTTGGGAAATATTTAGATGGCGAACAAAGTTTTGAGGCTTTTGTAGGAAACTTCGTGTGCGGTAAGTAAGTAGTACGTACGCTTTGATGCTTTCCTAAAGACGCTGAAATGGAAGATTGATCAAAATGCATTA